>VYZP01078241.1:0-14885 GCA_013400635.1 Hypocryptadius cinnamomeus | reverse complement strand
AAAATAAATGCACAGCTGGAAATATTTCTCTGACAGCTGCATGCAACTTGTTCTTCAGCAACATGCCTACTTTTCTTAGAGTATGTGAAAGATCTAGGGAAGAGAGAAGACATCAGTTTTGTGTGCCAGTTTTGACTGAACAGATATTATTTCTCAATTAAGGAATTTGCGGATAGCTGCAAGTGGGATTTGAACTGGATTTCCCAGCATCCCCAGGTGACTGCTCCACCAGTTGGGAAGCTCTGCAAGCACAGAAGTATTTCTCACTTGCAATTTTCTACAGAATATTTACTGGCTTTTCTTGTCAGTCAGAAAAGAAGCTTTCCAAGCCGGTGCACAGTCCCCATTTGGCCATACATTTTGCATGGTGGGAATGGTCTGTGAAACATCATAGACTTGCTTCTTAAAATACTGGCTAAATTAGATAATCTGCCAATAGATTCTTCATGAAAAATAGTTTTACTCCTATTTTGAAGAAGGTGAAAAAATGTGAAGTGAGCTTTATTTGTCTTTGTTTTACTTACCCTGCATTCAGAGTATCTTCAAGTACTTGTGCAGTGCTTTGCCACGGAAATGTGTCCTTTAAAATAAACAAATTTACAGTGGAGTGTCGAACTGCTGCTCAGGATCAACCTTTCAGGGCACCTTCTTGAACATGATGTGCTAGAAAGATTTTAATATTTGATTTTTCAAAAAACAAACTCTCTGTTTAACTGATACCTACCTTGCAGGGCTGCAGATGGGTGGCAAGCAGAGTCCTCTCTGAACACCAACACTCAGCTTAGAATTATATTGGTTTTTGCAAGGTATCTTTTTGATCTAAAATAACTGTGAATATATCCCACTCTTTGCCTAGAGCAGATCCTTGGTCCCTTTCTGTTTGCTGTACGTGGAGGCTGAGCAGCTGGAAACAGCCAAAGGAACACCTAGAAGTACAGCACCTTCATGTCTGTAAGCATTCCTGGGGCACAGGCAGAGACATTCTGTCCCTGGCTGTCAGAACAGCCCATTAAGCTATGGGCAGGCACTCATTGCCTGAAACCACAGTGGGACACCTCTGAACTAGGGCAGGAGCCTGTCCTAGACCTAGGATTGCCCTAGGAATGAAGAGAGGCAGACCATTGAGCATCACTTCTCTCCACATGATGTCAGACATCTCTCTGTCCAAGCTGATGATCCCTTCAGTGTGTTGGGTCGTGATTTTCTTCTCTTCTCTTGCAGTAAAATTCATCCACAATATCCCTCCTCTAAAGTTTTGATGGAAGTTCCCATGCATTTGACATTAAACAACAGCACAAATAGAAGATCCTGCTAAATAGGTTTCATCTTTGCTTAAATGTTTCCACGTCCTTCCCTAAATGTCCCCCATTCCTGGTGTCAGAATTTTAGCTGTGACATGAGAAGTATCACACTTGCAGGTACACCAGCATGCCAAGAATGATGTCTGGAGAGTAGCAATGTCCTAACAATCTTCCACAGGAACCATTCCCCACGGATCCTCCTCTTGAACTGCTGCTCTGTCCTTTGCTTGCTGACTCGCTTGCAGTCAACATCTGGGGTCTCAGTGCTTTAGTGCCTTTAAATGAGCTCATATCCTCCATCCAAGGGCATTTCCCATTTCCTTCATGTACTAACTTGTGCATCCCACAGCAAATTGGTTTCCAGCTGTCCCAGCATCTCCTCACCATCAGCAGATGGAAGGACAGTGATTGTCATAGATACTCTTGGAAATGCAGAACAGGGAGGTGGGCACTGAGAATATATGGAGTTTGTCTCATCTGGTTAGCACATGCTTCAAGGCAGCTATCTATAGTTCAAAGAGCTGGTGCTGACAGCCAATAACCCTTTCCAGCACTGGAGTCACAGTTCTGCCTATTGCAGTACAAAATACGGGTGCACTGAGCAGCTCATCTCTCAGACAGTGGGAAAGGTACAAATAGTGGATTAGGAAGAGGAAAAGGAGGGCAAGGAGTGACCCTGGTAATCCCTGGCATGAGAAAAAGGAATAGGGAACCCTAGACAAGGAGAGAATATAACTTCATGAAGGTTTTATACTTGGATTTTGAAAAAAAAAATATCAGGGAGCAGAACTGTGAAGGGAAGCTGTCTGGAATACAGCTGGGGAAGGACAGCATGCAGGGAACTTGCAGACAGCAAAGGAGAAAAGGACAAAAAAGGGAGCAAAAACTCCTTGGGGTATCAGGACCTTTTGCTACTCAACTGACAAAGTGTGTGACCCTAAGCTTATTACTTGTTCTGAAACTTCTTCCTGTTCTGATGTAGGCTCTTAAAATTATTTTGATGGCAAGCAGGGAGGTATTTTTCAGAAGCTTCTTCCTTTGATGACAGTGAGCTTGCATCCAAATCCAGCAATCCGAGTGCATGGTTTTATGCCAGGACATCAGCTAGCTCTCGTTTCACACATAATCTCGTGCTCTTGACAGACAGTGTCATCTGCTGAAAAGGGTTACTGCAAAATGTGTCTTGCCATCAGGGATCTTGTGTTCACTTGGAGGGAGAAAGCTGTCTGTAGCTGTTAAGTTTGCTGCCTTTGCAAGAGCAAAACACTCTTTGTGGTGGCTGCATGTGGGAATAGAGTCTTAGAAGCTTTTTATGTTCAGCCTGTTTAAAATCACAGTTTAAAAAATATTAAAAATAAGATTAAAAAATAACTTTAAACATAATGTTTTAAAAATAGTTTAAAAGCAGTTGAAGATATTGGATAATTCTGTTTCTTAAGAGTACAAATCAAGACCTTATAAAGGGGGACAGCTTTTCAAGAAGGAATGCTCCGCTTTTTCTGGAAACCATGTCCTTTTGAGCTGCCATCTCAGTTACACTCAGACTGGCTTTAGTCCTTTGTAAGAGGATGTGGAACATCAGCGGAAGTTGCAGTCACTTGTGCACAATAAAAATGTTACCTAATGAGCAGGAATGTTGCAACCACCATTTTTCCCTTGCAAAATTAACTGGATATTCTTGTGGGGTTTTTTTCTTCCCAAAACTCATAAGCAGAGGTCGTCCTACACATTCCCTTCTAATGAGTAAGTTCTCCCTTATTAAAAAAGCCTAAAGAATGTTGTCGTTTTTAATAATGAGAAAATTTGTCTCCTGTGTGTGGTGGTTATCGAATGACTTTGTGCCTTCACCTTAAGTAAAGGCCCAAAAGGTTGGTGACAATACTTTCAACCCCTGCTCTTGGTTGCATCATTGAGGAAGAAACTCTGATGCCAGGGTCAGACATTTCTTTGAAGTGGACATGTTCAGCCCCACATCCTAACTCTTTTGACACAGAAAGGTGAAAATTTATTTCATCACATGTATAGCGTCAACAATTTCAGGCAGTTAGCGTGACAAATAAACTTTGCTTCTCATTTTTCAAGGATTGTTTCAGACTCCTTCATGAACCACTAACCCACGAGGGAAAAAGCATACGGTTCTTCTGGTCTGCTTTGTTGAATTCTTCCAACTAGGCTGATGCAAAGAAGGTGGTGGGATATGCACTGTGAATGAGGGAAACTGGGGAGAGAAGCTGGATCATAGCAGGAAGAAATAGGGGATGAGAGCAGTGGTATTGTGAGATTGCTTCAGCTCCTTGTGGAGTTGCAGCCTGGCATCTTAGGATTTCACAGCCTTGCTGTGGTTTTCACTGGCAGTCTTAGAGCTTCCCTCTCTCCTCTGTGTATAGCTTCTGCTTGTTTTGTTCCTCTTGCTTACTTCTGCCATGGCAAAATTTACGAGTATGTATCAACACAGACTTTAGGATGTTAGGAAAGATTAGGAAAGAGTCTGCATTCACACACACATCCTTGCTTAAATGCAGTGGTTCATCCAATTACTACAATTTTGTAAAAATAATGAAGGACTTGGAAGGCCTCTATTTGCATTGCCTAGATGCTTTCAAAAAAATTAATAATTCTTGTAATTAGTGTAGTCTTCTGTCAGAAAAGTGAGCTGCTTGAGCTAAAGCACTTTTCTTTTTTATTGTTTTGGGTTATAAGGTAGACAGTGTGTTTTGTTGAGTTTCACTACCAGCACCTGTTGAATTACAGGTGATGTTTAAAGCTAACACTTTCTGTCTGCTGAGGATTAGTGCAAGACTTGTGCAAATCTTAAAGCATGGACATACTGTTTAAATTAAGCTAGCTGGCACGTAGGTCTGTTGTTGGTTTGCAGCTTGAATGTAACCCTGAGCCTTGACTCTTTAAGCAATGTATAAGTTTTGGGAGACTAGAGTATTTTGGGGCTACAAGGAAGAAAGGTCTTTGAATACTGCATTCATTTCAATGTAATTGCACATCTAGCCGTGTTGACCTGAAATATATGTTGACAAAACACGTTTGGAAATCTTTCTACACCTTTTTGCTGCTGTGACATCTGGTTTATTGCATGAGAGTATACATATATTTCTGCTTATCTTTACAGAAAATTTTGGCAGGGGTAGATGATCTGCAGCAAGTGAAGGCCCTAGAGATGCGAGTAGACACCAGAGAGATCAGCTTGGGGAACTTTGGTAAGAAAACACTTTCTTTTCTGCTCATCATCTTGAATTTTCCTTTATGGTGTCTTAACTGGGAATTCACTAATCAACAGCCAGTGGAAAGTACTGTCCTTCTCAAGAGCTCTTGAAACAGGATTTCCTCATACCTCACACTCTTTAATCTCTGTCTTCTTATGTGAGGCTCTGAATAGGACTGGAAACTCTGGCAATGGGATGAGTGACATGACTTCTGTCTAAAACCAATTAGTTTATACAAATTTTTCTTGTACGATGTGCTGGGCCCTAAATGAGCATTTACTCTTATCTTTAGTGAAACAGGAGTCAAAGGTCAGCTTTTCTCCACTGTGAGATCTCCCTGTGACTGAGGAATTGCCAGTGGTACCAGGTGGCTTATGCTTCCAGCAGCTTGTCTTTGCACCCAGCCTCACTGAGCTGTGCTGGAAAATGAGCTGGAGGCAGGACCTGTAGATACATCATTTTGATGAGCCCCAAGCAGCCCTAACACTTGTCATTCATTTTTATGTCATCATCACTGAACCAGGGAAGTGAGAAGTACCAAAGGAATTCCCTCTGTAGCAGAGTTAATACTGAGAATATAAAGCCTCACTTTTTTTTTTCCAGCACCAGCAATCATTTTCTGCCATGTGGATTCCTACCACACCCAAGTCCATCTTCTGCTACGTTGAAGCTGAGTAACTAGTGCAGGGTAATATTTTCTGTGCTGAAAAGGAGCCACGTCCCCAAAACTGTGTACTGGTGCTTTCAGACAACCAGTTAATTTTTCATATGCAAATGACTAATGTGGCAGCTGACTAGCTTTAATGGGTCTTTTGATGTCTATTTGTCAAGAATGTTTGAGCAAGAACAGTGAAGGGGGCTTTTGTTTTGTATATATAGCCCCTTTGTACTGGTTATTCTGTTTATTTCATGAATGAGTCTCTTTCTCATAGGCACTTGATAATTTAAGGTAAGTTACATCCATTTCTTTCAGAGATCATAATCTATTCAATCATGTTTCAACTAATCCAGTAGATAAGGAAATCTCATTATGCCATTTCAATAATGCTCAAAAGTGGTGCTCCCATTCCTATGCCATTTTACATTAGCTGTGACAGGCTAGCAAAACGTTTCACCTTCATCACTCTCTACTTCCCTTTCCTTTCCATTACTGGAATAAATCCCTTCTCCTACCCATGGTTAGGCTTTTGCAACCTTTACAGAATACAAAATACAGAACACTATGTCCATGATGCAAATAATTTTCATCTTGTTTATCTCCCACTGTTCACACCAAGAGTTGGCCCTTGAGGACCATAAAAATCAGCACCTGCAGGTCCCCACTGCTTTTGAGAATAACAGAACATCAAGACCATTCTGAATTTCCTTCTGTTCTTTTTTTTTTAAGGTGCATTTCTGAATTTTCTTCCTATGAAAATCTCTTTACAAATGTCAGCAGGTGGCTGGGGCATAAAGTTTACTTTAGTTTCTTTCAGTTTTTTTCACATGGCAGATGATTTTTAGGCTCATGGAGTAGAGCCTAAATGTTTAGGGGTTTTGCAGAGCAGTTTGCACCTCTACTGTGAATGCTGCAAGCAAGACTGCTGTTGAAGATGTTGGGCTCATTGCTTGCTCCCTGTTGACTGCCTGCCCCTGGAACTGTGCTGCTGACCTGGTCTGTGGTCACAGGAGTCTGGAGAAATAGTCTGAGGAAAACAGTAGGGTAAGAAGCAGACCAGCTGGAATGACAAGCATTTAGTGTGTGTCAGGATGTAAAGTTTTCCCCCTATTAGGACAGTCAAGCAATAAGAGTATCCAGAGAAGTTTGGAGACTTCATCCTGGTGAGTTTTCAAGTGGGTGAAGACCTGAGCACCCTGGTCTCACAGACAACCTGGCTCTGAGCAGGATGCTGGGCTTGAGACCTCCAAGTGTTCCCTCCAGCCTAGACTGCTCTGTAATTTGGTGTTTCTTTTGAATTTCAAACCTGGCTAATAAGCTTTCTTTATACACCTATTAAACCACTTAACCTTGCTCTCACTGTATTCCTTAGTTGTGGAAGCTGGGTAAAAGCATCTTTATCATCAGCAAATTTTTTGGATGATCAGTCCACACTCAGTAAACAATATTTTTTTGACTGGTTTTATGTGTAAAGATAAAATAGGTTAGGTAAGGTCTTAAATGGCCAGATGAAAGTGTTAAAAGCTACAAGACTGCACATAACTCTGAGTGACCTGGAACCTTGCAGCACTCAAATCCCAAATTTACACCACAGTTTTCACTTGAGAAACTTTTCAAGGTTCACAGCCTATGTTACAGAGTGTAACACAAACACTCGGGGCCTAAAGATTTCCAGAGTGATTTAAAACTTGTTGCTTGATGTTTTTCTTGAGACCATTCCACTTTGGGATGGGCTAAACTTTAAAGCACCATTCTGTTAACCTTGTCCAGTTTGTCAGGTCTGCCTCTACAAAATGGCATGACATGGTGGGGAGAAAGAGTTACTTTTCCTAGGGACAAAGTGTGGACTAAAACATGAAAAGACTGATACTGAAATGTTTTCACATGATCAGTCTTAAAATTAAGGAAAGGCTTCATGCCAGAGCTTAAATCTGAATCTTTGCAGGGCTTGGGGTAATTGCTGAATTCTCTAGCTGTTTTCAGTGCACCTTGCTGAGTGAAAGATGAAACCCTGAGTGCCCTGGCAAGTCTTGTATCCAGCTTTGCACATATTGGAGTTGATTTCTGTGCTCCTCAGCTGCATGTAGACCTCAGTTTATGGTCAGAGGGACTATTTCCTTTTCATTAGCTTATCCCTTCAGTTTTGATTGCTGACAGGTATGGAATTGCATTTATGACCAGCTCATAGAAATTCCTGTTGAAAATAACGGTGGGATATAGTCATTTAAGACACTACATAGTCCTCTTATTTCTAAGTAATTTTAATAGCTCCAAATCAAGTTACCCACAGTGCTGTTCGCTGGTCCTTATTGAATTGTTGCCTGCTGGTGGCCAGACTAAGCTGATTAGGTGTCTGGAGATTGCCACTTCCCTTGCAGGCATTTTATCAAGGCAAAGCTCTGCCAAGGGTTCAGGATAGCCATGTGCTATTTCTCATGCAGGGTCATCATCTCCCTTTCCTCTTGCCCTGCTTGTTGGCACTCTGGGTGCAGAGCTGGGACACCTTTGCTGGCAGCCAGCATGGCAGCAGCAGGTGCTTGCATGGCCAGGGAGCAGCACAGAGGCTGGAGGAGTGAATCTGGCACGGGTGTTCCTGCCCAGGATGGTCTTGGCTTAGCTGGTGCTGACAAACTCGCTGAGCAAGGCTTAGACAAGCCCCACAGCAGGGCTTGGGCAGGGTCTCCAGGAGTCACAAGTACGTGCTGGGGCAGCGTGCTTATGTGAAACCCTGCACTGATGTGTTTTCTGTGAGATCCCCATCTCAGGGAGCTCGACTGCAGCTGCCTTGGGTGTGCCTGAAAGGGCTGTGGTCTCACCTCCAGTTGTACTGCCCAGTTCATCCCAGAAATGTGCAAAAAAATGTGTGTGTAGAAACAGCATCAAAGTGATGTATCTTACTTGATCAAATGCAGCTCAAGTGAACTAAACAGGCTCTTTAATTTGCATCTCAGGTTGCTCTTGCTAGAAGATTACAGCCTGTTTTGATATGCCTGTTTTGTGTTGTAGGATCAACAAAGCATGATGGTTGTCTGATGCCAATGCAAGCATTTGTCAGTAATTTCTTTTGTTTGTTTTTCATTAGTCCATATTCCAAAAGACACAGTCAAGCCAGGATGATTTTTTGTTAACAATAGAAAAACAAAAATATGTGATGCTACTTAAAGAATACTTCATAATGTAAACAGCAAGTGTTAGAAGTATTGTAACTTGCAGAATATCATAAAACCAGCATTTGGGCCGCTTACTCTTTACTCCTACTCAGTTTTCTGAATGTCACCAGCTGTACCAAGGCACCTTGGAAAGACATCTACACTGCTGCCCTGCCTGTGAAGTGCAGCACTTCAGGCTTTGTTGTTGAGTGTATTTGTCTATCACTTTTATTCACCTCACTTGCACTTTGATTTCTTTCTGCCCTTTCATTTAGTTTTGTTCCACTGGTAGAGTAGAATAGTTTAACACTAGTACATTGTTGGTTAGTGATTTCACAGCCATGTAACAAAACCGGTCCTTAGTGAAAGGGAATCCTAGACAGATGAGATAACACTGCTTGTCATTCTAAATTCTCAGCCTTGTCCTGCAATCATCAGCATTTCTGTGGACCATTCTTGTTTTTAAAAATCAAAATTACACAAAGGAAGGCAATTTCAGGATAAGGACTCTACTGCTTGTACTTCTAAAATTAATATTAGAAATTAATACTATTGTATTTTACAGTATTTTTGTATGTTACTATCATGTGTCCTTGCTCTGAGGAAAGATGCCATGAGGATTAAAATTAAGAAAATTAGAAATATACTGTTACATTGGAATAAGTATCTTGTCACCTTCATTTTACAATTTTCTCTTCCTAATTTAAACTTCTGGCTTCTAATCTATTTATAAGTATTTGGGACTCTAAAAACCAGCAAAATCAATGGAACAACGAATTCTTAGGACCAAAGAACAATTACAAATTGATATAAAACTTGCAGGAGGGAAGAACCTGCAGACTTGCAGGAATACATTGCAGAATATTGCTGGCAGAATTTTGCACCACCACAGATTGTTTACTTCTATTTCAAGCTCGTGAACCACACATTAAAGTGTAACCCTGTACAACTTCCCAGGGATAGGTTGCACCAAAGTGCAAAAAAATATCTGAGATGGAGGATCAAGTTACAGTAATGAACTAACCAGATGTGAAAATTGTGTTATCAGCCTGTCACTCAGCCTTTGGATCCTTTAATGGTTGCTTCTTTCCTGAGCCAACCCTAAATGCATTCAGTGAAAAGCTTTTTCTTGGGCAAGTCTCTCCATTTCTCTTGATTCCTCATTCAAATCTTCTGCTTAACGCTAGTCCTTAAAACTCCTTTGCTTTGCAATGCTTTGCATCAGCCTTTTCTTGGTAACCCTTGTACATTTCTGACTGAATCCATGGCACTATTACTCAGTTTTGAGTTGGGACTGGGGAGGCTACTGCATCCCTCTCGTTTTTTCCTTTGACACTTCAGGGGATGACATTTAATCTCTCCATCTTTGTCAGAAAGCCGATAGAAATTTTTTAGAGTCTAGATTTTTTTTGGGGGGGGAGGGGGAATTTTTTAGGCCATGATTTATATCTGAGGGAGTCTTTGCTCAGTAGCTAGTATGACTGCTGTGAGTAATTAACAGAGATCCTAATATTTCCTCTGCCAGGACTCCAAATTATTTTGTTGCCATATATACCTATAAACATATAAAACTTGTTTGACATGAGAAAGCATACCCTGCAGGACTTCTGTGTTATAATTTGTTCTTCATTTTTGTGGATTGTGGAAAATGCTTGAAAAACAAGGTTAAAAAATTGCACAGTGTGTTTTGAATTTTTTGTATTTTCAGAAGTGCTTTGGAAATACATGAATTTAAATACTTCCAGTACATCATGAAGATCAATATGTGCATTATGATCACTCCAAAACAACATGAGATGTAGATAATGCTTCTATTAAAACATGATTTATTAAAATGTTTTTGACATAAATGCTCTTATTCTCTTTGGGGAATGAACAATATGACCTCCTTTCTTTGCTTTTGAGATCCCACTTCCCTTTCTTTTTTTTTTTATACTTTGCAAAGCACTCGACTGGTGTCCTTCTGGACATTGGTAAATCACCTTTGCCAGACAGTGATTACTCAGAGAACTCATAAAAATATTTGTTGAGAACACATTTTAATGTTTCAGCACACATTTTGAGATGTGTTGAGAACACATTTTAATGTTTCAGCAATTATGCAAATTGTCTAAACTTGGTATTACTTCTACATGGTTGCATGTTATACTGTAGGATGCTTACCAGCCTTGAGTAAACTCTGCTAGTGGGAATGGGTAAACATTTGCTACTGTCTGTAAGAAATGGTTTCTGAGACTTGAGCTTATGTCTTAATTATTCTGTAGCTCTGAGGGATTTGGTGTATGATTTTGGTTCAGAGATACCTTTAGAGTGAATCAAAAAGGCAAATGTCTCTCAGGGATACCAAAAAAACTGCATTAATTAAAGTAATAACAACAGAATACTGAGGGTTCTATAGGTATGAAACGTTTACAATTCAATGGTAAACAATTGTATCCAGAAAATTAAAAGAAGAAAGCAATGCTTTGCAAAATGTAGCATTTGGGGGACCTGTGAAATATAAAAGATGATGTTGTGACTATGGATCATTATGTGTTTGCTGTTTGATTCAAAGCTATGTTTTGAAGAAGTGTTTCTTGGCTGTGCATCCAGTAAGTCCATCACTACTTGCCATTAAATAGGTCATGGAATGCTATACTCTAAAGTATCCCTTAGCTCTGCAGAGTATCATTCAGTTAAAAGTCAGTCAGGATGGGGAATCAGACCAAAGAAAACAGTCACACATCAAGCCAGTTTCTTGTCTGTCCGGCAAGGTTCCATATCAGAATTTCCAGTGAGGGGTTCAGAAATTGTAATTGGGTAGTCATGCAGACAGTACATATATGTTTCAAAAATGCAAAGGATGAAATCGTTTTTAAGTGAAATAATCTCATTGATTTTCTTAGAAGTCTAGCACAGGCCTGCCAGAAACAGCTAAGAAATGCTTGTAAAATTGGGTGCTTCAACTTGTAATTACCATAATTTTCCTTTACTCTAATCCCAGGTCAGCAAAGTGATTCTTTATTCTGTTCTCACAGGTGTGCATCTGCCTAATCTGAGAGAACTGAAGTTGAACAATAGCTTGCTTGTATCTGTGAGGTAAGAAATGAATGATTCTATGAAATAAATGTAAAGAAGAACAGCCCTCAACTTTATTTAAGTGATAAAATCTTCATTTGTGTTGCTTTCATTCCTTCCATTTCTCCATGCTGTGATAATGGATTAGGTCATGAATATATGCTCCACTACCACAGAAGTTTAAGGACTGATCTGGAATAAATCAGTGTAGCTGAAATGGTGCCAATGAATTAGCCCTAGTTTGCCACCAGGGAAGTTCCTCCTGTGCTGAAGTCCATGGAAATTTGTTGCACGTTTGAAAGGAGCTAAAGTTCCCCTCTTATCTATGTCTAGGTGCTTGGATTTCAGTGTTTCAGCCTTTGGGCTTTTACTGTGCACAGTAGCCTGTTCTGTACAGGTCAGACCAGTTCCTCAGCTGATGAAAATCACTTTGGCTTTACTGAAGTCAATGCAGTCAGGTTTATGAGAGCTGCTGTGAAGCCTGCATGTCCCTGGCTGGCTGATCTGCATGAAAACACCATGTTTTCAACCAGACAGCTGGGGGGAGTTGATTGGTTGGAAAGGTAGAAGTGAAAACCATCACAATGAAGAGGCAGAGCTGACTACTCTCTCCTGTGCTGATATCTGTATGACCCTTGCTAATTAATGCAAAGTAGAAAAATACAGCTCATATCAGAAAAGGTCTCTGTAAAAGGTCCTCTTTTAAATAGGACTGCTCTCTGGCTTTGTATGGGTGTCTACTAAACTCATGGGGTAAAAAGTAGTGGGTTTGCCAATTCTTTTTAAGAGAACAGGTTCTGTCATAAGAAATGGTAATAACTTCTTCTTGGTCTCTCTAAAGTATCTAATGAACTTCAGTTGCTACACTTTGATTTTATTTACCCTTGTTCTGGTGATGGGATGAAGTATCTGCAGTCTAAATTTTGTTTTTCTTTCCTTCTAATCCATAACATGTAAAAGTGGTGATTCTACGTTGCTGCAATTATTTTAATAGCAACCAACAGTTGTTATGAGCATGAAATTGCTCCATTATTGCAATGGAGGAGTAAATAGTGGGTGAAAAAAATTAAATTTTGACAATATTAAGAGATATTATATTAAGAGGAAAAAATATTGAAAGTGGGTTTTGGTTTGATCAAAACTCCATATTCTCTTAAAATGTGTCAACAGAAAACCTTTTGATCAGCCCTGTTGGTACTGAATATAAGAATGCTGTTCAGGAAAACTAAACTGCTTGACTCATGGTTTTAGCAGGATTTTGCATCTCTGTATTCTGAGATTCTAATTTCTGTCATGAAAAATTCTGGCAAACCATTTTCTTTGACCTGACAGCCTTGTGGACCTTGATGCAGGGAATGCTTGGTCTCAAGTTGAGTTTTGATTTGATCTACTCTAATGTAAATATGTTTGGGCTTGGATATCAAGTCTAATATTGTGATGATTCCCAGGCACTCCAACCCAGGAGAAGCTACCTGCTGCTCCTTCTGTGTGGCAGTTAAATGCAATTGTCAGGGAATAGGTAAGGGAGGAAGAAGATTTTTGTTGGCTCTCCCAGAGGTGAACTCAGTCTGTATAGTTACAGCAGTAGCTTTGCTTTATTAATTCTTATCTTTGACAATCTGTCATTGATGAGCACAGATCATTGAAGGGCACATCCCATGCAAGCACAGCCTTGTATTGAACTTTACTTTGATGCCTGCATCATGTCAATTTAATGCCCATTAGAGCAGCATTGCTGCCACAGCAGTGGTGATGCCTGCTATGCCTATTGTAACAGCTGCTCCCATTCCAAAGGCTGCTGCCATTTACTCCAAAATCCAGAATCTTATTTCTGAATTAATCTTGTTGATATTTGAATTATGTCCAAAAAGTGATTATTTTGTTTTATTCAACAAAATACTTGCAAATGGGGCTATTGAGGATGACAGGAAAAAATTGTTCTTCCTTCTTACTGAAAGTGATTCCCACAGATTTTGCCAGCCATAAGGTCAGAATCATTGTGGTTGTAATTTGAAAATGGGCAGCAGATAATAGGAAATGTCTTGTAAGGTCCAACTGGAAGATTGGTTTTATTTACTGAAAAGAAGGCAGGGACAGAAAAGCAGAAAAAAAAGTAGAGGGTGTTTTGTATATACTTGGGATGCTAAAAGCAGACATTATTTTCATTCTATTTTATGTTATAAAAGCATATTCTGGTGAATCATTATGAAGAGAACGCTGTCAGTGTGCATGCATGAGTGGGTAATAAGATGGGAGACTTTGCTTTGTCACTTTATTTTTGTTTCATCTTGTCTTGCAGAGTAGAATTACCTAATTATTTTGGGATGAAATGGAATTAAAACCTTTTTTTCTTTTTTTTTTTCATTTTGAAAATGGAAGAAAAATTGGTTTGGTAGATGTCAAAATGAAGGTTTATCATTCTGACTTTAGTTACTGACTCTTTTTGAGGTATTTATTCTTGTCCACCTCACATAGGAACTTAAGTTGTGAGGATGCTGAGGTGTGCATTGCCATGCACTGTTCAATGGAAGTCAAAGGAGTCATGTTCTGGCAGTGAGGAATCAAAGTGTTCTTGTATTACATTTTTCTATGGGAGTGCAAGGCTTGCCAGGTCAGTGAGTTTGGATATTGGCTTCTCCTGGTAGTTCCTCAAGAAGTTGTGATTCCTTTGATGGGGAATGTGTTTGAGCTACCTTACTTGTAAATTCATGGTTCCTTCCCCAATCCTCCTAAAGCTTGCATTACTTTTGAATACTTGAAACTTTGAAAGGATACCATTATCAACTATTTAATTTAATCCAAAAGGAAAATATATCCAAGTTTATTTGCAGATAATCGATCTTGACAGTTGAAAGGAAATCTCTTTCTTGTCTGTTTCTGAGTTTTGGTTTTCTACTGGCCCTTTGCTAAAGGGAGTATCTCTCGAAAATCCAGGGTACTGTGAAAAGAAAGTTCATATTGTTGTTAATTTTCTAAATTGCAATAACTTCATTATGTCCTTGTTTGGTGACCCTCACACATTTACTAGCAATGAAGAAATTCTAGATTTATGAACTGATAATTGAGGATGAAAAGTCAAGCCTATTCTGAAGAGTCCCTGGTAAAATATGCTGATTTTGGGGTTTTTTGGGGGGGTTTTCTTTGTTTGATTGATTGGTTTTTGTTTGGCTGGTTTTGGGTTTTTGTTTTGGTTCTGGTTTTTCTTTGTTGGTTTGGGTTTGGGTTTTTTTTGTTTGGTTGGGGTTTTTTTGGTTTTTTTGGTTTTTTGTGATGGCCATGGTCCTCATTTTTTAAATACTTCTAGTAAAAGAACTATATTTCAAGGCCAGTGAATTACTACTTCTGCTTTGGCATGTAGCCTGTGTATTTTTTTTATCAGATTGCTTTTATTCTCAATTCAGAGATGAATGAAAAGATCTGTTTAAAAATGTTTAGATAGATATCTTTACGAAAGGGCTTTTAAATCAGATAGGGGAATCCTGAGACCTGGTTCCCATAAGTT
>VYZP01078240.1:0-42583 GCA_013400635.1 Hypocryptadius cinnamomeus | reverse complement strand
AGAGGACACAGTCTTAAGCTGTGCCAAGGGACATATAGGTTGGATTTTAGGGAAAGTTTTTTACAGAAAGAGTGATAAAGTTCTGGAATAGTCTGTCCAGGGAGGCGGTGAGGTCACCATCCCTGGATGTGTTTAAATAAAGACTGGATGTGGCACTCAGTGCCAGGGTTTAGTTGAGGTGTTGGGGCTGGGTTGGACTCGATGATCTTGAAAGTCTCTTCCAACCTGGTCATTCTGTGATCTTCAGAAAGATGGGGGAGCAGCTTCAGAGAAACTCTCTCCAAACCTTCAGAAGACTTTCCAAAACTGCAGGTGAGAGACACTGGAGGCAGGTTTGGGTGGCTGGGGATACCCAAGAACTGACAAGCAGCTTGCTGGAGTCATCTGTGCCACCCTACATGTTCAGGAAACAAGCTTTCTTCACTGTTTAACACAATAACTGCAAGGGCACCTTCACAAACCTTCACAGACTCCGGGAGACTGCTTTGCTTCTCTGAGTTAGAGAAATGGCACCACTCCTATTTCTCTGGATTTTTTTTTTGAGAGAAATGGAACATGTTTCTTCCTTTCCTGACTGGTACAGAAAGAACATTTTCTCTTCTAATCACCATTTGACAGAAAAATGGAAGAGCAAACGACCAATGTTTCTCTACTGTGATTGTTTTTTGCTTCCTTTTATACCTTTCTCTCTGAAAAGTGTCCATATCCCCCTGCCCCCTATTTCCTAAGGTTTTTCTGGTAATCGTGTGTTATTGTGGGGATTAATGCACAGGAAACTTGAAAGCAGCAAAAGAAGCCTGCAGGCTCTGTTGGGTATGAGGGATGGGATGTTATCCCTCACACCTCCTTGTTGCAAATCCCATTTGGTGGTGCGCTGCTAGGGAAAAGAAAACCTGTCTTTTGCAGGTGTTTGGATCAGTTGGGGAGAAAAGATCCTGTGTCAGGGTTGGTTTTAGCAATAGAGGGGTCTGACTTTGCTCCTACACCACCCAGCTGGTGAGAGCCTTCCTGAGAGCCCTCACTGCAGCTTTGTCTTGCTCTGGGCTTGGCTTTTCTATCCACAGCACCTTCTGTGCCAGGGCCTGAGCTGGGCATCCTTGGTCCTGCTGCCTGCTGAGGTGGGAGCTGTGGGAGTACAAAGTCTGTCAGGGGCAGCTGGTCCTGGGCTGAAAACCTGAATGCTGTGGAGAAGGAAACAAGCTGTTGTCCTCTACTGTGAAAAATCTGCCCATTGGTCCCATCCTGCCTCTGCCAACATCAGCAGGAGCTTGGTCTTTGATTTGGGTGAGACTAGCATTTTCTGGACTCCTATTAAGATCTTATTAGTTAGGAATAGTTGAATCCATTGTAATAGTCTGTCTCTGTTCACAGACTGTGTAGGAGCAGGTTTCCCTTTGTACAGCCTTGTGACTTACAACTCTTCAAGGCGACTTAGTGCTGATGCTCTTTAGCAAATTAATTTTTTTCCACAAGCCAGTTGCTAAGGGCGTTCACTACTTGCTATTCTCGCTGTGTGGCTGGGTGCTGTATCCCAAGGAATTGTCTCTGTTCCAGAACTGGCCCCACCTCAACTCTGTGAACCTGAACCCCTTCTCTGCTTGCAGATTGCTCAGAAACATATTGAATTGTTTGTTGGGTCTGTTTTACTCACCAAAAAACAAATAAAAATGGAGGTTTACATTCCAGGCAGAACTGCTTTTGACACAAAGGCTGTCATGGGCAGAGGGACATGCCAGCACATTCTATTTCCTACAAGTGCTCTGGGGGATAAAACCTGGTGTACCTGGGCACTGGTGAATAATCCATATAAATCACTAACAAATATAGTAACAATGATAATATAAACCAAATTGATATAAAATAAAATAAATGGCAAGTAATGACAAAATCCATGAGCAACCTGGGACTAAAGTGAAAGCCCTTCTGTGGCGTTCACCTTGCTGACACAGCTAGGACTGGACGGGAGCGCCAGAAACCAAATCTCCTTCACAGCCAGCACAAATGGTTTAATAGTATGTTACACAGACTTCCTGAAATAGCTGCCCCCTGTTTCCTCAGCCGTGCTGGAGGAGGAGGTGGGAGGGAGCACACACGGATGGTAAATGCCACCGCAGGCTCCCCTGCGCAGGCACCCCCATCGATGCCAATTTTTGATCCAGCAGCACAGGGCGGATTAGCAGCGGAAGATTAATTCCTTCCTGTCATCTCCCCAGGGAGGTTAAATGATCTCAGGAGCAATTTCTCTTGCTAGGAACACTGTAATCCCGAAGCAGACTGCTAACTGCTACAGTTTATGTGGGGCTCTAATGATGGCAAGGAGGTTCCTGCTTTGGAGAAGGGTCATTGTTCAAAGAGATGTTTATTTAATTAAATGGTGATTTCTTGCAACCCTTCTCTCGTGTGAAACCTGCAGCTCGAAGGAACCGTCTGAGTAATTTTTAAAACATCTGAAGGAGAAAAATCTTTATTAATTAAAAAGAGAGTCCTAGCAAGTATGAGCAGTTGAACACAGTCCATGAACTTGGCCTCAGCAACGCACATGACAGGTCTGTGTCCTGTCCCTATTTAGCCAGTACAGCCACTGGAAAATGAAACTCTGGCTGGAACCTTTTTACTCTGCCTGTCTGCACCCACAGCTTCCCGTCAGTGTGCCCCTCTGCAGCCTGACACACCCAGCTGCTCCCAGCCTGGTCCCCAGCCCGTGCTGGGAGGTGGCCCAGAGCAGGGCAGGTCAGCTGGGACTTGAGGCAGCTGTGTGACACTTCTGCTCCTCTTCTCCCACACTCTCGATCCAGGAGGCTGCCTCAGTGGCAGGAGGAAGGCACAGGAGTACTCCCAACCACGGAATCAGGGATAATAGTTAAAAATTCATCACAACACTGTCCGTTCTGCCTTCAGATGACGAGGTGCCTTTTTTCCCAGGTCACTTCTGCACAGTGAGGATCACTCTGTCACATCATTCCCGCGGTGCAGTGAGCGTGGGGCTTCCCTGCCCCAGAGCACGCGCTCGCAGACCAAAATAAAATGCAGACGAAGAAGCGAAGGGTAAGAAAGAGCTGAAGAGAGACGAGATGAGAGGAAGGCTCCTGGTAATCACGGGTTTGAAATGGAGTCTCAAATAGAGACGGTTCTTGGCAGCAGGAAGCAGAAGACAGCTCTAAGTGGGGAGAGACGCATGAGTGGCATACAAACAGGAGTGTGGGAGCAGCCAGCCTCTGAGGCTGGAGCAGCAGCAGGAGGGGAGGGTGAGCAGAGCCACCAGTGGACTTTGGATAGCCCTGGAACTGGAGGAAAGAAAGAAGGTGGTGAACTGGGGTCTGTGGGCATTCTTATTGTGAGATACACCAGCGTGTGGATCTACAGCACATCAGCCAGGGCAATACAGTGCTGGTGTGCCTGCTCTCACACTGGAGATGTGAGAAGCAGGACTGGCACAGACACAGGGTATGCTCACTGCAGGTACCACTGGCTTAGGGCATTTGCAACCAGGCTGTTGCTCTGAGGTAGCTGACACACAGTAGCTCATTGGC
The DNA here is from genome assembly GCA_013400635.1 of Hypocryptadius cinnamomeus. NCBI lineage: Eukaryota > Metazoa > Chordata > Aves > Passeriformes > Zosteropidae > Hypocryptadius > Hypocryptadius cinnamomeus. Next base: position 39,053 of record VYZP01078240.1, on the reverse strand, counting down.
CCCAGAAACCTGTTCCTCTGTTGGATTTCTTATTTGAGGGCCCAGTTTCTATTTCAGTCTGGTTTGTAGGGGTTTCATGTACATGTGCAAATTACTGGCTCATTAAGACTTGTCCCTACACAGAATTTGAATCACTCTGGTTTAAATCAGATAATGAAACAGTGGAACTCTCTCTGTAGGTACAGTGTTCAACTAGATTCCAGGGGTTTATTTTGCCCTGTATGTTTTCAGGTGTAGAATAAACATGTACATATTTCCACCTGTGTGCCAATTTGTGGAAATGGACTGTTGCAGATGAGCTGCCTCGCCATCCTGCCTTTGGAGAAATCATGGCAGGGAACATCAGAACAATAAGAATGGAGGAAGGGGAGGCAGGCAAAATAATTTCAAAGTGAAAAATAGAATGAGAGATGGGATGGGGATTGCAGAGATGAAAAGCAGACCATTAAACCCAGGGGTCTGATCCTGTTCTCTGCTAAGAACTAATTGCAGTCATTATACGTATCGTATGTGAGGGTATGGAATTGTGTTTGCATTGCAAAGGATGAATTTGGGGAGGATAACCAGCAGCAAGAGCAGTAGCTCACTGGGCTTCTTTGCTGACCATGCCTTCAGTTCCAGTCACTTCATGCATTAATCCAGTCAAATATGTGCTTGTCTGCAAGCACGTGAGCAGTGTCACCGATTGCAAAGGCGCTGCTCAGTTGTCATAAACGTAAGTGTAAGCTTGAGTGCTTTGCTTGCTTCATCAGGCTTTCCAAGAGCTGGTTACACAGCCTCTGACCCAGCACCCTGAATGATACCCTGGCACTGAAATACAGCCACTGGGAATTGGAACAGAGGGAAATCAGAGACACACAGGGTGGATGCTTTTTCAGTAAATTGAATCAGTTGAAGGTCAACTTCCTATGTATTAATGTATTGTGAGGATTTACATGTGGGCTGTTCCCCTGAAGTTTCAGGATAGCTGCTCTTCCCTCAACCCAACAAGTCACTAGTGGCACCCAGTGGCTAGAAGGGTTAGTTAAAAATACACCTTTCTCCCACATGAGTTCCCTCACACTGAAGTCAGTGTTTAAATGCAAATACCACTGTCTTGGTATTACAGGTATTAAATTCAAGCATAGCTATTTTTGAGTGAGGTTTCATCTGGAAAGTATCTCCTGAGTAATGATCCCAATTTCTATTCACAGAGGCATTTAGCCTGCAAGGTAAAATGCTCAGGCTTCTAGTGCAGCACACAGCAGGCTACAAACTGACTGCATTTTGGCGCAGTTGTGGGATAGTTAATGCTTATTTATTCTGTGAGAGCACTAAACCTGCACAAATGAAAATTATGCCTGTTGTAAGAGTTCCAGGACTTTCCTCCAGAGAACACTTCCCAAAATTTGCTGACTTTCAGTACTTACAGAATTTCAAGAGCCAAGTGATCCATAGGAAAGTTAAAACCCAGCTAGTAAATGAAATGAGCAATTAACCAAACTGATGAGAGGGAACGCCAAAACTCCATGGCCATAGCTTCTGGATCTTTAGCCTCTACTTGGAGCATATACAATGAAAACATGTGTCTTCTAAAAGACAAGTAAAAGCGACCTGCTTCACTCCTGAATGATACATTAAACAGGCTAAGAGCTTGTGCCTGATCCTGCAGGCTGTGGGATTCAGTAGGATGAATCATGTGACCTGAGTCTCCAGGGGTTTGTGCATTACATGTTTATGGTGCCAGCAGAGGCAGAGGTTTGTTATCCCCATGCACTCCATGGTCTGTGCTAAGGTAAAGCCCCTCCACCCCTTGTTGAGCTCCTCTGCCACCCTATCCTCCAGCCAGTGGCTGGCAGCAAGTCAGAGCCACTGTGTCCCCACATAACCTCACTGCTATCAGGGTAATGACAATTCCTATCAAAACACACAGCTCTATCTTTACCCCGTTTTCTACTCCCCCATCCCTCTGTCTGTCAAAAGCTGGCATAGCAAGAGAGGGAGAAGATGCTAATCTCATCCCTGCTCTGTTTTAGAGACAGGAATCCTCTGTGTGGTGGGAAGACAATGCCAGTAGCCTCAGTTATGAGGTTTGCTGTAGCTGCCTGCGGTGGTGCAGGAACACAGAGGGGCAGCAAAGCCATTCCACCAGGGTCTTGAGGAATGGAGTGGCTGTGCAGGAATCTGCCAAACTCCCCCACAGCACCCGAGCAAGGGCCATGGCAGGGAGTGACAGGCTGCTGCTGCACTCTTGCTGTTCCCAGCTGCCAGAGCAGCCTCGGGACCGAGGCACACTCACACCCAAGCCTGGGCACTCCTGCAGCTGCCACTTCTCAGAGTTCAACTACCAAACATGAGGCAGGGAGCAACGCTCCCCTTCCTCTGACACCAGACAGCTGGTTTGTGCTGGGGTCTCCTGGGCCAGGAGCAGCTGGTTTTGCCTGTGGTGTGATGTTTTGTAGGCTGCTATGGCTTCGGGGAAGCACAGATCTAATTTCCCATGCACTACATGCAGGACATCTTTGGTGTCCAAGATCTCACTGGAGCAATAGGCAGTGTTCACATCTGTTTTAGCAATTTTATACATTCCCTGCTATCACAAGGACCCAGACCACCAGCCATGCCCTTTTCAGCTGCTTTTTGCTGAATATAACACTTATGGCTGCAGGTCATTGACGACAGTTTGTGATGGGTTGCAGAGAAGTATTGGTGATCCTGGTGTGGGGTGGATGTTTTGCAGATCCTTTTTGTGTCTCTATTCATGGCTTTTTTGACACTGCAATAATAACAGAAATGTAAGTTTTTGGGCAAGGGCCTCCCGGCTATTATAGTCAGATCTCTGCAATCACAGGTATTGTCTATCTTTCCCTAATGGAAGTCAATTTCTCCTTGCAATAACCTCTCTGTGCCTCAGTGTCCCTGTCTGTAAAATGGGTGTCATCAGACAGGAGTTTGCTAACAGGAGGGCAGTGCTTTTTCTTGCCAAGCACTTCATGATCCACTGGGATGCACCAGGAAAGGCCATGCTAGCTTGTAAAACTCACCTACCCTTCCAAATGGTCTCCCTGGAAAGTTTTTAGCTAGTTCCCACCACCACTCATCCCTCAGCACATTCCTTAGCTGAACTGTGTGGCTTTGCCTTCATTAATCCCCTCATTTCCCCCACCCTTCCCTTCCTTCTCCCAAGGTGGGTGCAAAGTGTGTGCACAGCAGAGCGCTCTGCCATGGTTCAACTCGATGATCTTGTTGTTGCTTTCTTTTCTTTGGTTGCTTTCTTTTCTCTGGTTGCTTTCTTTTCTCTGGTTGCTTTCCTTCCTCTCTCCCCAAAGAAAGAAGTGAGTGGAAATGCAATAGGTGATGTAAAATTTGCAAGCCAAACAGAGCACACATTCATTCCCTTGTGTGCTGCTTAACAGGAGGATGGAAACTCTTCAGTGGCTCTTCTTGTCCCAGTGAGAGGAGCTCCCCACCTGGCTGGTGAGTATGGAGTTTAGTCCATGTGGGCATACTGGTATAGCAGGGTTCAAATGTCCTTTCTGGCATGTCAGCACATCCTACCTCAGGCTCAATTATACACTTCCCAGCTTTTCATTAATAAGTCATAGTTCTGTGTGATGTCTCATGTTTGGAGGTGGTTACAAAAACCTGTCGGGCACTGGCTGGTTTCTTAATACAGTAATCAAATGCAGAAGTGCCAAACCATTAATTCTAGAGAATTAAAAAAAAAAAACAACCCAAACCCAAAAAACAACAAAACAAACCCCCTCAAGAGTATAAAACCCAAAGAAGACTTAATACAATTATTCCTAGGGGATGTTGTTCGTAAGTGTTGTGACCATCTGGGCATACAGCTGGCTAAACATAACCTCTACTCCATCTCCACCGGGAGAAATCCTTAAAAGGGGCAGAAAAGGGCTAAAACATTACAAAAGACGACCTCTTTTCAGTAAGAGCATCCTCCCCGTTTTGGAAGTGTTGATTGTTTGGCCTCCCTCAGCCACTGAGGCCGCTTTATTGTGTATTTATTACTCAGATGAAGGCTGGAGCCAGAGTTCTTTGGCCCATTTATAAAGCAATTTAAATGAGCCGGCTGCTGTGGGCGGCAGTGCCGGGGCCGGGCTGAGCGGCCGCAGCAGGCGTGCCAGCGGGACCTGCCCTGGGCTTTGGGAGCGGGGATTTACGGTTCACAGGCAGTTCAAGCACGGCTCCTGCCCTGCCATTATCTACGTGCCCAGCACCGGGGCATGCCACACAAGCTGCTGGGCACTCCCAAACCCCACAGCCAGGGAGGGGGGCTGCTGGCATCGGGCTCCGGCTCTTGCCCGGAGTTTGGCTGCCTCAGCCCCGGCTCTCCCTGCCCAGCCCCAGCCGATGGAGCCCGCAGGAGCTGCCAGTGCGGGCTGCGGGGATGGCAGGGCTGGCTGATCGCCCACTGCTCGGGTGGGGAGGGGACACGGTTCCAGAGGAAGGTCACAGTTCGGTAGCTCTGTGACACCTGAAATAAATAAGGCAGAAGATCTTTGTTCTTTTTAATGCCTTTATTTAAAAAATCAGCTCGGGTGGGGAGAACCGACGGGTCGGACAAACGCCGCTGCTGGTGCTGCTCCCCAGGAATGGCAGGGAGGAGGAGGAGGAATGATGCAGCTGTGTCTGCTGGTATGCAGGCAGAGCTGGGATTTCTGTCCTCACAGGAGCACTAGGACATTCCACTTTGGTTTGACTTCAAGGTGCTCCTTCCAGCCGACATCCTTAGGATAGGGCGAGAGGTAAAAAGGACCTCAGCACACACTGGACTCAGTTCCTCACCTTTAAAAATCACTTAGATCTCTTAATTCCATGCTGGCTCGTTGTTTTGGGGTTTTTTTTTTGCCAGATTTGGAGAGGTGCTTCTCCATTTGCATACCAGGTTCGATGTCACTTCCCAGTCCCGGGTGTCATTTTCCGGGAAGCAGCAGGACGGGAATACTCGATGAAGAAGGATTTTTAACCATCAACAACAGGTGATTAAAGAAAAACTATTAACACCAGGTGACTACAACATGAAATTATTAACAACAAATAGTTAAAACTCTAATTTAGCAGCAATTGGTTTAACTTGTTAACTCTGCAACTTTAAAAAAAATGGACAACTTTTCTGCTTATAACAGTACCCTCCTTTATGAAGCTGCTCTTATGCCAGAGACACACAGGCAGTGCCAGCTTTTTGGGCAGATACCTCTAACCATGGGGTTTCACAGCTGCAGTGTCACAGGATGGAGAAAAGCCCTGCTGGGACCAGTGCTGGCCCTCCTCCCTGCTTTTCCAGCCCATCCCAGCCCCAGGACCACGCGGCTGTTCCATCCCATCCAGCCACGCTGAGCTGTGAGATCACTGCACCTCGGCTGCACTGTTTCAGCATGGGACCTTCGGTAGGTCTAAATCACCAGCTAAGACTAATGTACACCACAGAAAGATTGATACATGTGCTCAAGTCAGGAAAGCCCAATTATTTAAAAAAATTAAAAATCCAATCTGTTCCTGCTCACCAGAAACATTTTTCTTATCAGGGCAATCCTTCAACATCTTCCCATCAACAGCAAAGCCCAAATTCACTATCTAGCCACCCTCAGCTCTCACACACCTTCTACACTGATAGCATGCTGCCTTCAAAGCCCCCAGATCTCCTCTTCCTCAGCCTGGCTTCCAACATCTGCAGCCTCATGTGAAGACCAACCTCCTGATCCCAACCACCAGCTCGGTCCTGGAAGCACTGCCTGGTACATGGGGCAGCAGCAGTAACATCACCTTGTTTTTCCCAGAGGAGTTTGGGAAATTTCACACCTTTCCAATGCAGCTTAAAAAGGACTGGGCAGCCACCTTGTATACTGTATATATATACCAATATACCTAAACAGAGAGGGACCAGATTTGACAGATGTCATGTCAGAAAATAAGATCTGCTGTGTCAGGTCATATCAGGCAGTTGGGCCAGACCATCACATGATTGCAGGTCCCTTCCAATGGAAATATATTCAATTCTATTCTATTCTGTTCTGTTCTAACCCATTGTCTTGTCTCCACCAGCAACTGGCCACAGCTGCACAGGGAGGATTGCAAAGCCCAGGGCATGCACACAGTGATCCCAAAGTTAGAAATATTTGCTCAGCCTCAGCAAACTTTGGCTCAACATCTCCTGCCTTGCAGCTGTTGTCCTGGCATATCTGGCTTTTGGCTACAGGAGAGGGAAATGTAAGAGTTAAGGCTCTAAGACAATGTTATCTTGGCCATGGGCACACCTGTAGTTTTTTCCTATGCACAATTTTTGGACCTAAAGCTCTCCAGAGCAGGCAGCCTGCCTGAGCATCCCTCTGAGCTGCTGCACAAGGCAGCACAGAGAGCAGCCCAGCTCACACACTGAGGGAGGGACACTTTGCACCCCTACTTCCACATATTTCTGTCTGTGTTGGTAACAGAAAAGAAACACATCACCCAAATCAATGCTTATTTCCTTTTATATAGAGTTGAACCTTTTGAAACTGTGCTGTCTCAAACTTTCACCCTGCCCTCACACCCCTCACAGCTCTCCTGTTTGTCTGGCAATGCTGGTGGAGGCAATGGCACCCCCACCTACAATGAAACAACTCAAGTCTTCTCATGGAATGAGACAAAATCCCTCCCCACATTTTTTTTCTTATTGAAAAGAAGGAAGGAAAAGGCTTCAAGCTTGAAGAATATTTACAAATAGTGCTAATAAACCAGACATAAAGGTTTCTTTCTTCTGTATACATTTTCTTTCCTTCCCTTGGAAGGAAATAGTCTTATTTGCTTTTTTTCCCCTTTCCTTTCCCCTGAGGCAGCTAGGACCAGGGAGAGTTACAGAAGTTTCTTGCTTTATTTTGCCGAGAGAATCACAATGCCTCCCAGGTAAATTGTCTCATCATCAGTCAAACAGAGCACAGGAGTTTGTTGTTACCACAAAAACATGGAAAAAGTAATTTTTCATTTTTAGTGAATGTAAAAGTGGTCAAATGAGGTCTCTTCCTATTTTTCCTTTTGGACTCTGCTGAAACACAATGTTTAAATGCCAGCATAAAAGTGCCACGCTGAAGAAAGTTGGGCAAGCTGGAAAAGAATAGCTGTAATGGAAACAGCAGGCTGAACAGTGGGATAAATCTTCCAATCCATGGATGATTTGTCATGCATTTTATAAATATATATACATATTGCAGATATATGTTATGTGTGTGTGTATAATCAATGAAGTGTGTGTACAACAGATGGATGGATTAGACAGATAATTATGTGATTGCAAATCTCCCATTATATTTATGGTCACTCATTAAAGCCACTTCTGAGTTATCCCTCTTCTCCCTGCTCCTGCAGGTAAAGGTCATGAATGCCACCAGCCACCAGGCATGCCTCACACCCAGCCCAGTCCCAGCAGCAAGTCAGAAATTCTGACTCTGGCTTCTGCAGCCAGGGACAGCTCAGCCTCCTTCATCCTTGAGGAAACCATAAGATGGAAAAAGAAGTTGTGTTTTCATTGCCCACTGCAGTGGGCTGAGGTGTGAGAGCCGTGTTATCTGAGGTAGTGGAAAGATGTCAGCATCAGGCAGGGGGTGTCCCTGTGAAGGACGGATGCCTGCTCTGGGCTGGCTGAAGGCACAGCCGTGCTGGTGGCTCCAGAGGCACAGATCCCAGGGCTGTGCCACCTGCCAGCCTGGGGCAGAGCCAGGAGCCACAGGTGACCAGGCAGATGTCAGGGGGGGCCTTGCTGGATTTGGCTGGACAGCTTGACCTCGGCATGCTGAGGGTGAGGGAGGAGAGCTGGGGTGTGGCAGGCACAAGAAGCCCCTGTGAGGTGTCAGCAGACCTGCCAGTGGGCTGTCCCACACCAGGCAGGGGACTGGCTGCTGTCCCAGACACATGCCAGCCCCTTCAGCCCAGCGATTCACCAGGAAGAGCATTTCAGTCCACACCCACTTAGCAGCGTCTGACTTGGAAGTATCTGACTAATTAGGGGTTGCAGGTACTGTAGCCCAGACAGGCTGCATTCCTGCCACTCCAGCCTTCCATGCACTAATTCCTCCAGTCCACAGCTGGCTGAGGATGCAGCAGCAACGGGGATGATCCACTGCTGGGGACAGGCCAGGGCTGCAAACAACATCCTGGTCCCTTCCCATGCCATCCGGACAGGTGGCTTTGGCTGACCTCCTACACAGCTCACCTGGGACAGAGAGGATGGAGGGGGAGCCCTGTACCCATGGCCAGTGTCACGAGCTCCTGTCACCAGGCCCCTGCCCCTGGCAGCACAGACCTTTCTGGGCAGGCACAGCACTCTTAGCAAGAGTGGAGAGGGACCAGCAAGCCTCAGCAGTGCACTGATCCCTCAGGGTCGCCCTCAGCAGCCTCATCTAACACTTCTTTTTGACCTTCAAAGACAGTTCTGGATGTGGCTGAGCCCCTGCCTGACCTCAGATTAAGGGAAGCAGAAACAGGGCAGAGAGCAATGTTTTCTGAATTCTAGAAAGGACCTGCTGAAATAAATGATCATGGACCATCATGTTTCCTATTTTGCCAACAGAGAGAAAGAGAGATCACTCTGCTACTCAGCACATTGGTAAATAAACCAGGTGAGGTGGGTCCTGGCCCCTTACCTCCAGCCCAAAACCTCCAGCAGATTTGCTTTGCTGAAATGGAATTCTACATTTTAAATATAGACACGACTTTATAATTAATGAGTTTTGAGTTCAAAGATTGGAAATAAAATATGTGACCTCGGGCTTGTATCCTGCTACACTACTAGCAGGAAGAGATGGATCTGGGAACCAGCAGTTCTTTTGCTGGCTGTGGTCTTATGAATCCATGTGCAACAGATGAAATGACATCTGCCACAGTTATTTTACCTCTTGCCTCTCTGCAAGCTGCAGCTCAGCTGGGCCCATGGCTATACCCTCCTTGCATCCTGACTCCTGAGGAAAATACAAAGATTGGTGATCTCTCTGCCCCTGATCTATTGATGGACACAAATGACCAGTTTAGCACTTTCATTTCCACACTGGGAATAGGGGGATTAGAATGCCACTGTCTCCTGATTGTAATGCTTTTTATGTGGGCCCTAGGTAAACACTGCACAAGTCAACAAACCACTGTTAATAAAAATTGCTAATTAAATGAGGACCAGTGGCTTGTTTTATTGACACAAGTATTTATAGGCTTTTTCTGCTTTCTTGTACTTTCCAAGGCTCTGTATGTTTTGCGTTTGCTTTTGCCCTTTGCTCCTGTTTGTCCTTCTAGTTCAGTTCTTGCTTAATAGGGGTTTTGTTGTTGTTATTTTAACCACCCTGAGTCAGACATAAGGATTTGCCTTATATCAAGACAATTTTTTTCTTGAAAGGAGTTCTCTAACACAACACAATTATCTTGGGGTTGGTAAAGAATACCATATTTTTCTTAAATCCTTGTTTTGCAGTGTGTTACTGGCTAAGATGGCTTTTTAGTCCACATTTGTCACACTCAAGAAGTGGGGCCTTAAACCCTGAGAGAAAGAAATTTTTGTTCAGCTGTTATCTGTGCAAGTTTACTAGTTGACTGCCAGGTAAAGAAAGGCACCCAAACTGCACCTCAGCAAGGGATTTCAGTGTGTTCAGTCATCCTTCTGCAGAACCTGAAGCCTTTACTATTAGCATGAACTATTATTAGCATGTACAATTACTGCACTGAACATGGCACACAGGACTGAAATGGCACTCTGTGGCAGTCATATTTTCTGGAAAAATCCTTTTGCCCAGGATTCTTCTCCTGGGAAGCTGAGAAGCCTCAGAGAAAAAGGAAAACAATACTATCTCATTTGCTTCCCCTGTGTTTTGGTTCTTTGGAATGTGGTTGGAGATTGTTTATCCAACAGGTGATTGTTTCATTGGTTTCATGTGAATTGTTTTTGACTTAATGACCAATCAGGGTCAAGCTGTGTCAGACTCTGGAGAGAGAGTCACAAGTTTCTTTAGTATCTTTTAGCCTTCTGTAACTATCCTTTTAATATTCTTTCGTATAGTTTAGTATAGTATTGTTTAATATAATAGAGTATCATAAAATAATAAATTAGCCTTCTAACAACGTGGAGTCAGATGCATAATTTCTTCCTCTGTCTGGGAACCCTGCAAATACAAGAGCACTCAAAAGCAGAAGGGTGACGATGGCCACTGAAGTGCCAAGATGTTTCAGCCCTCAGGAAACTCTTCTGTGACAGTAAGATCTGAGCTCCATCACCATCAGAGGGTTCCTTGGCAGAACATACCCCAAGGACCTGACACTGCCTCTGGTTGCTGTGGAAGCTAGATTTGCTCCAAATCCATTTCTCCAGGTCTCCCATATGCTCTGTGCTATCCAGCCTGCCTTTCTGCTCTGGCACATCCTGTGGCTCCTGCCTGTGCAAGGTTTTATTCTAGAAGGCACCAAAGCTTGTTACCACTTTCATGTCATGGCCCTTTGTGGACGACAAATCGAAAATCCAAGTTATCATCAGAAGATGTGCTCTGCAGACTGATCTTGAGTAAGCACTGGATGGGAAAACCAGGGTGCTATTGAGCCAACACTGTTCAGAAAGTAAACAAAATTTAATGGAAGTGAAAATGATGTAGGACTTGTGTCCTTGAAAGCTAATTTAAGCTCTCTTGGTTCTGGTGGGATGAGGGAGACAAGCAGCTGCAATACAAAAGATAAGTGCTGGAGCCTGATTAATATTGTTTTGAAGGACCAGTTTTCACAGCCCATCTGGAAGTAATTTATTCCCACTCAGAGGTACCACCAAACACAGCCATCCAAGGAAGAAAGTAGCCTCCAAAAAGATAGTCCTTAAGCTGCAGTGAGGAGAGGGGCAAGCACTAAGGGTATGCTGAAATAATCACTCCACTCAGCAGGTGAATAACAAGAAATTCCAGTTAATAAAAAAATAGCAGGAACTGCAATTTTGAAGGTATTCTTAGCAATAAATAGCAATAAAGGGGCATCAAAGAGAGGTAAACAGCATTTGAGTGCTAGACAGAAAGCCTGGCACACTCCAAAACATTGCAGAGCACCTTTCAGTCTCAAGGGAGATCACGAGTTTGAACACATGAAGAACTCACTGCTGGGTAACAAGTTATCAGGTGTCTGCTGATCCATGGCAACTATCCCTGATGATTTGCAAGGTGGCAAATGTGGGATAATTTGAGATCTCTGCATCCTTCTGGAAGATGAGAGAGGTCTGTGCTGGTGTGAATGACCTCACATTTTCTGCAGCTCAAGAGCTGCCATGTAGAGAGTTGTCTTCTACCCCTTGACTGGTGGCACTTGGCTCTCCTGTGCTCTCTTGTTTCTCTGTCTGAGTGTCTCATTGCTTGGTTTTTGGCCTTAGAGACATTTCTTACTTCCATGCAATTCTTTCCTCCCTCCTCAGGTAACCCAGTCAGTGAGGCCAGTGCTGCCCTCCAAAAACAGGACTGTTCCTCTACCGAGGTAAAGGGATAAGCAGACTGAGGTGAAAAGTGGTTTTGGGATCTTCTGATAAATAACCACCTTATTTCTGACATTGCTATGGCATCCTTCTGAGCACAGGTCCCATGTGGCCACTGATTTATCTCTTATCTTAGGCTGTACTTGGTCTGTAGGGCCTGAGGACATCTCTTTATAGGAAACAAGGCAGTGGAGAACATTTGTTATAGAAATGGGAACTGCACAAAACTAACATGAATTTAGATTTCATTACAAACATGGAACCTGGCAAAGGTTAATTGAAACATTTGCCAAGGGCCAATCTAAAGTTTGATGGAATCAAAGGGGGACTTTAAACTGACTTTAATGGTCTTGGGGTCAGGTTGTAAGACAAATTTGACAAGTTTCAAGGTCCCTAGTTCAATGGATATATATATTTTTTTTAATCAAAACCATGCCACGCTATTAGTCTAAAAGACATTTCAGCTATCAGCCAGAGAAATCACTTGATACCAGTGCAACAGGAACTGGATCAGCTCCTGCAGGCCATGGAGAGCAGTCTGTAATGCCTGGCTCCTTGGGCATTACACTGCCCTGGTGGAAAACATCTGTCTCCCTGGTGAGGGGGTAAGGGAGGAGCCAGGCATCACATACTGCTGGGGCTGAGAGTCCCAGACCTGGCCTGGGATGGCCCATGGCAGGGCACTCTCAAAAGACAGTCCTCACTGATAGAGCTCTCCACTGCAGGAGACATCAGGCTGGAAACCTCCAAGGCACAACACAACGCTGGTCATCTTCTCCCTGATGTGTTTGCTTGAGGGAATGGGTGGGTGGGTTGTTTATCTTGTCTGGAGGAGCCTTTTCCTTTTGGCTCTTGGGAAAAAAGGAACTGCATTGTGCATGTTTACTGAAAAGTCCAATGTGTTCCCTGAGACAGGAGGACAGGATACATCCTTATAAATCAGGGTGGAGAAAAAGTGAAACCAGAAAGAAATGGTTGGGGGTTGCTGCAGAGGCAGTGTGTGTGCACTCAGCCAGCAAGGGGAATGACACTGACACTCTTTCAAAGGGAGGTCATCACCTATACCATAAATCTCAAACATTTAGCATTTGCTTCCTTCGTCTTTGTTGACTTTTTTACAAGAAGTTCAGCAACTATTAGAAAATTTTGAAGTTCTTCTTTATTTATGTGGCCTTTCAGCTGTTCCTGGCTGGTGATTGAAAGTCTGATGCAGCCCAACACAGCAGGACTGGCCTGAGCCTGTCCATGGGGGACCTGCCCTTAGGAGGGTTGCTGGTGCCTGTGGCTCTTCTGTGCTGGGCTGGGGTGCCCAGGGAAATGGTACAGACACATGATGGTATGAATGCCCAGGTGTGAGAATTCCCTTTGCCTGGGCACAGCCAGAGCAGGAGGAGAGCCTTCTGGAAGGAGGAGACCTTTGCCATGGGCTCATTCCTGCTCCCAGACCTCTAATTTCAGGCATTCTTGGGGAAAACAGACCTGTGGTTTGGAGTGGTGGAGCCCTTCCAAATGTCTGCTGCTGGTCTAGTTCTGCTGTTTTGACTCTTCCAGTTAGCTTTGGGCCCTCAAGGTTTTGCTGAGCACCTGAGGCAAGTTCATGAGGCAAATTCACCAAAACCTTTCTGCCCAGAGGAGTTTTCTCTAACTGATCACAATTAATGTAATCACTGCTTTGCAGTTTTTCCTACCTGTGTCGCTACCTTTGAGATCTTAATTAATCTTAACACCTCTTGCCATTCTTAATTACTTTCAGTGAGCCCACCACAAAGAAGAGATTTGTCATTCTCTTCTGTGATCAGCTGCCTGGAAATATTAGAGACTGATAAGACTAAGCATTTAGTCAAATTCCTACTCTGCCATTAGCTTGCACAGTGTCCATTGCAAGTCATTTCACTTTGCTCTGGGCTGTATTACTCATATAGAAAATACAAATAGCAAACTGATCCATATTGAAATCCTATTTCAGCCCAAACTAAGATAAAGCTTGGCTTTGCTTAGCTTTGCTTGGCTTGGTAAGTATTTTTTGAAAGTGGAAGCTTTATTATTTTGAAAAATCCCTGTTAATTACAGAAGGAAAATCCAATGTGTTGTTTAAATAAGTAAACTAAATGGAGAAAAATAACTGCAGCCTTCTCAACCATTGAGAAGCAAATTCTGTAGGCTGCTGTTCATAACTTGCAGAGCATTCTGACCTCAGAATGTGTTCCACCACTCTCTGTTTCCACCGGGTCACTGGGCTGCTTCATTCAGAAAGTCCAGGTCCACCAGAGGTCAAAGAGAACCTTTATTTAGAAGTTTAGTTTGCAGTCCCAGAGCTGCTTCCCAAGCAAATGGACACTTCATACCAGCCATTGCTCGGTAACTAGGAGGATAAATGACCAGCTTTCCAATTCCACCTTCTGCTGCCACCGATTGTCTCGCTTGGCTCCCTCTCTCCCAAGGCCAGGGGGCTGGAGACATCTAATGGCAAGTGCCTGCATAGCAGATCATCCTCCCCACAGCAGCTGTCCTGTCCTGAAATGCCAACATTTAACTCTCAGTGTACCTCAGAAACGTATGTGCACAAGAGCAGTGAAATGACAACGGCTGTGTGGGCGTAAGGCGCCTTGGCAACCTTCCTGAAGGGAAAATAAGTGATGCAGAGCAGTCAGAGTCACTCCTGTGGTTGGAAAGATCATGGAGCAGATCTTCCTTGGAGCAATGCTAAGACACATGGAAGGTAAGGAGGGACTTGGTGACAGCCAGCATGGCTTCCCTAGGAGCATGATAATGTCTGACTAATTCAGTGGCTTTCTGTGACGGGGTAACGGTGTTGGTGGCTGAGGGAAGAGAAACTGGTGTCATTCACCTGGACCTGGCTGAGGGCAGATGCCTCCTCAGGGAGTTCTCTGGTGACACAAGGCTGGGAGGAGGGGCCAATACCCCAGAGAGCCCTGCAGCCCTTGGGAAAGACCTCGACAGGATGGAGAGATGGGCAGAGAACCTCCTGAAATGCAGCAAGGGCAAAGGCAGGGTCCTGCACTGGGGAAGAACAACCCCAGGCACCAGGACAGGCTGGGACTGACCTGCTGGGAAGCAGCTCTGGGGAGAAGGACCTGGGGGTCCTGGTGGACAATGAGCTGTCCCTGAGCCAGCACCGTGTCCCTGTGGCCAAGAGGGTCAATGGGATCCTGGGGTGCATTAGGAAGAGCACCGCCAGCAGGTCAGGAAGGTGATGCTGTCACTCTGCTCAGCCCTGGTGAGGATCACCTGGAGTGCTGTGTCCAGTTTGGGGCTCGTAAGGACAGATGTGGAGCTCCTGGAGCAGGTCCAGCAGAGAACAGCAAAGATGATGAAGGAACTGGAGCATCTCACTGGGGACAGCCTGAGGGAGCTGGGCCTGTCCAGCCTCGAGAAGAGAGGGCAGAGAGGGGCCCTCATCCCTGTCTGTCAGTGTCTGCAGGGAGGGGCAGGGGATGGACCAGGCTCTGCTCCCTGGTGCCCAGCAATGGAACAGGAGGAATGGGCAGGAACTGATGGCCAGGAAGTTCCACCTGAACATGAGGAAGAATTTCTTTCCTGTGCAGTGACCAAGTACTGGACAGATTGCTCAGAGAGGGTATGGAGCCTCCCTCACTGGAGATATTCCAGATACATCTGGACACAATCCTGTGCTGTGTGCTCTGGAATGGCCCTGCTTGAGCAAGGAGGTGGACCAGCTGACCCATTCTGTGGTTCTGTGATTTCCAGGGATGCTGCAAGTTCAGCTCTTCTCTGGAGATGGCCCCTTGCTAGCAGAGCTGGGGCAGGAGTTGGAGCAGGGCACTGCACAGACTGGGTCTGATTGAGACCATGACCACTTTGCTCCAACATTCATCCTCCTAAAACCAGAACAGTGGTACCCCATGTGTTCCCAAAGGGTGCTGAGACTACCACAGACATTGAAGGTGAGATGTGAAGAATTTTGCTCAGCAAGATAAGAAACTGTTCCCATCCGTCCCTTCCCCTTCCCAAGTGGATAACCAGTGTCCAGTACACCTGGATGGGCAGTGGAGTTACAGCTTTCTGACAACACAGAGCCTGATCCTCTAAGGCTGGCCAGCAGCTAGGTGGCAAAGCAGTAGGGTGATTTTATCTTTTGCAATGATGCACCCTGGTTAAATATTATTTCTGATATCCAGTTATATCCTATCTCCAGAGAGCTTCATGGCTTGTCTAAGGCCCATTTAATTCAGTGGCTTTGTGGGCTGGGTCCTACTTGGGTTGTGAATGTGTCCTTTAATAGCTACAGCTGTAAAAACATATTAGCTGCTTCTCTGTAGGCCTGTTGTTTTTCTGTTAAAAAAAATGAAAAAAAGTGTATTTCAAGAGGAATGAAATTTCAGATCAAAGGAAATATTTTTCCATTTCAAGTTGGATTCGAGAAATAGTTATGACCTAATTAAAAAAAAAAAAAAAAGGGAATGTTGAAATTTTGACATATCCAAGCCATCTTGTTATTTTTTGTGGAGTGGTCTTTGGTCCATGATGGCTCAATAGATAAAGTATAATTCCAGAGCATGGCACCCTTGGTATATTACAAGCTTTTTCTGCTTATTTAGGAATAAAAATTATAACAAGGATCTGGTTGGTCCCTGCCAGGTGCAGCTTCTGGCCACCAAGTGGTCCAGAGGGTTGTGCTCTCATGTCCTGGCAGAGCTATGGCACTCAGCAGAAAGAAACACCTGAACATCCATTGTAACAGGAGAAAAAAATTTTAAAAAATGACTTTTTAAGTCAGTAATGAAGTCACTCATTGGTCCAAGTGCTGGAGATCTCAAACATCAACTGGGTACCCTGCTAGACCACTGTGGGCAGTGCTCATGAGGTTTGAATCAGGAGGGAAGTCAGACAAGTGGCTTTCTGCAGTGTGGATGATCAGACCAAGGTGGAGAGACAAGAACAGCTTTTCCTCAATAGTTTTGTGAGCAGTGTCTAAGCTCATGTCGAAGACTTGTGATCCAGTATTTTGTTTCTAAGCTCCTCCATTCTTGTTTAAAATACCCTCAAAGAATCTTTTGTTCTCTAAAAAAAAACTCACTAGGTCTTTTTTCTTCAATTTTTGAGCTCTACCACTACATTAAAAAAAGAAAAAAAGATGTTTATTTCAAGCCAAGTACCACATTTTCTTGCTAAGAGGTGTGTGCTGTGCTTCAATACCAAGCTGTCAAATTCCATGGGACACAGCTACCCTCTCCTTACCTCCTATTGATTTTGAAACTGGGAAACATACTGCTGTATGAAACTGAGAGGCTGACTGGGTGTTATCTTGTGTCTTGAGGCAACCAAGGGTGAAATGATCTAAAGTGACAATATGTGAGGACTCAGCACTCAGGGTATTACCATTCCTGACGAACTGAGTGTCACGGAACCAGCCTCGTGTCCAGCCAAGGAGAAGGCTGACACCATATCTCAATACACACACAACTGCCTAATCTGTAGCTTGCAGGAGACCTAATGCTCATAAAGATTTCAGAAAGAATAAGCAAGGCAGTGTCTGTGAAAAAGGACAGATAATAGCTGATTGAAGCAGGCTTCAGTAAGGGAGAAAGATGGCTAGCTGGGGGATGAAAAGAGGCTCAAACATTTTCTTTTAAACTCTCTGGAGTTCTTTTGATCTTATGCATGTCTTGAGATTTTGGGTTGCTTTCTTAATCTCAAAATGATTTTAAAAAACCCCCCTCAAACCTTTTTTAGAAACAGGCTGCCCCAGTCTGTGTCCTACTTCCCACACCTGGCCACAGGACAAAGATGTTATGGCTTTCAGGAAACAGCACATTTGTCAGCATGCAGCCCCCAGCTGAACAAAGGGCTGGATTCATGGGTGCAATATCAGCCATGGAAATGTTCCACCCCTGCCCCTCCCCGGCTTCTTAATCTGTTGAAACAAAAAATGAATTGTCATTGGATTTTGCAGCCTCTGAGGTTCCTCAGCAGATCAATACATCTTGGACGTGTTCTAAGAATCACAGAATATTTTGAGGTGGAAGGGACAGGATCATGAGTCCAAGTCTTAAGTGGGATCAAACACACAGTGGCCTCTAATTTGAATGAAATTGCACAAGAATTGCAAGAATTTGATCTTAGATTATGAGTGGCTTTTTTGGGTTTTGTTTCTCCTAAAAAGCTGCTACCAAAGAGGAGATAGGAGGCAGTCTCTGCAGCAAGCAAAAGTAAGTGTGCAGTGAATTACATTCACATCTGACTTTGCTCCCACACAGCAGCACCACTTCAAAATTTCCCTTGCCCTGGAGGAGCAGGGTACCCTTTTGACAGGGACTTGGTGTTCATTAATGGTGTTTGCTCTGCCTGACATGATGTGTAAAAGCTCCAGATCTGTGCTGCTTTACTCAACATTGTCATATTAAAAAAAACCAAAACATTTAAGCAGTTATTCAGCTTGAAGCACCTAAGTAGTTCCACTGTCAACAACAGGACTTCTCAAATGTTTAAATTTATGCACGTGTTGAAGTGCCTTATTAAACCAGGGCTTCAAACCCTAATAGTCTGCTGAACCAGAGTGATCATTCCAGTCTTCACCCCTAGAGCCTTAGAAACACCCCTGGCACGCAATGTACAAAACTAATTTCAGTTAATTGGATAAAACTGTGCATGTACACCCTGTCACCACTGAGAGTTTTGAAAACTAATTGTGCTGGTGTCACCCTGCATGCCTGTTTTTGTGATTAGTCACACCCACCCACAGCAGACACTGTGATCAGATTGGCTCTGCGGTCTGTCCTGGAGGATGGCACGCTCCAGCTCGGGGTGGGTTTCCTCCACAGTTGTCACACAGTGTGGTGCAGCTACCTGTGATAACTCTGGAGCAGACAGGATGTCTTTTGTGCTGCCTTTTTCACCTGTTTCACTACATACCCCTTTCAAAGACTTGCAATTTCCAGAGGGCAGGAGTACTGTCAGCCTGGCATCAGATAAATTCTCAGGCAGAGCCGGACCCTGCACTGCCTGTTTTATCCAATAAAGACTTTCCCATCTCTTGTGTACTGCTTATAATTTAGCTTTCATAAATTGACTTGCCAACACATTTGGATGGACAGAGAAAAGTGAGATGCTGACGTATCTGCAGACTTTTTTCATCTGACATAAACACCCATTGTCAACATGGGGTAAGCAGAGGGGAAAACATCGTGGCAGTCACAAACCAAATTTCAATTTACCATCCTCCTGCCCTTCTGGCACTGTGACAAGAAGTAATGCTCTGGTCATTCACATGCTGACACAAGGCAGCATTTTGAGGCTGGAGATGCAATAAAGTTTGAGATTAACCTTTTTTTTGTTTGTTTTTTTGTTTTTGTGTTAATGGAGAAGTGGAGAAACTGCTCCACCTACCTAACTGAAAACTTTCAATGAAAACAGAGCTGTGAACAGCACATGGCATCATGCATCATCATCTGTTTCCTCACATGTGAGAACAGCTTTACCAAGGTGTTTATTCTCATTTTCCTTTGCTCCTTTCTTTAGATAGTTTTGGTGCCACATGGCTTGATCCCTAATCTTGATGGAGCCTCCAGTGCCTTTCTCTGCAGGCTGCAGCAGCATCTGAGGATGCTAAATCCATGGACATGCACAGCTGACTGTCCCTCCCCAGGAACAATGCTGTTTGTGGACATGTCTTGAAACCCAGACTCCTTGTAGTCCAGGAAAAATAAACACCACCTCCTACCTGTCCAATAAAAGTGCATAAACCCTCACCCTGCTATAAGTGCTAGCCATGCTTGGATAATTGTCTTTAAAACTGAATTTAATAATGGTTAAAGTTATTCAAAAGTTTCCTTGGCTGCAGAGTTTATGGAAAAAGCTACCTAAATATGATGGAAAAAATTGAAAATTATACCATCTAACCTCTGGGAGAAATAACACTTGGATTTGTTAATTTTGGACAACATCTCAATTCTTCTGCTGGCATGGTTTTAAACTATATCCCTATAATGCATCTCCTCATACTTTTACAGTAGCAATAAGAAAATTGGCAAAAAAAGAGGTAATGCCCCTTTTGGCTCACAATGTATCTTTTGAGACTAATTTGTTCAGTTTAATGAAAAAAACAAAGTTATCATGGCCATGTTCCAGTCCCAGTACCAATATTCTGTGTTGGGAGCAGGCAGAGTGTCCATGGCAGGGCAGAACCAGCAACTGCAACAGCCCTCACCAAGCCACAACTCTTCCCATTTTCTCCACATTTCGTGTAAAACAAACATGCAAACAAGGCAGAGCCAGTCCTGAGGAGCTCCCCGTGTGACCTGAGGGTGCTGGATCACCATGGCAGGGGTGCAGGCTGGTACCTGAGAGACCAGCACATCCACAGGTCACAGGACCACGGAATCATGGAGTCGTGGAATCCCAGAGTCACAGAATCACAGAACTGTGGAATCATAGATTGACAGAATCACAGAATTAATCGTATCTATGGAGAGGCAGGGGGTAGGACGGTCGGGACAGACGGAGACGGGAGATCTCTGAAGTCAGGTTTGGAATTGGGATTTATTGCAAAGGGCCTGGGTGCAGGCAGCTGCCAGCCACAGCTCAGAGCAGGCCCCAGAGAGGGAGAGGTAAGGAGAGTGGTAGAGAGAGAGAATGAGAGGGCAAGGAAGAGTGAAGGGAATGAATGCAAGACCGTGGTAAAGAGAGAATGAACGAATGGTTCCCATTACAATACCATAAATCTTCTGTGCTGAATATTCTAATTCTCGCTAACCAATCTAATACAAGATACAAATCCTATAGCATTTACATACAGCCTGTAAGAATCATTACATTACCATACTGTTACATTTTGAACCCTAAAAACTTCTCTATGGACCCATTCTGCCAAGCTGGTAGGGTCTGCTCCGAGCCTTGGACCTGTCTGCAAGCAGAGGGTATGGTTTCATCAAAAGGGGATTACTTTCAGCCAGACATACCATTGTTTCCAGTTGTTCAGTAACTAAGGTATCTCAAAGCTTGCTTTCATTTCAATCTTGCTTAGAGTTTCCGTATTCTCCAAATCTTTTGCCAGGCAATCATATTTATAAGGCTTTCCTGTTTCATCTTCCCCAAAAATCATAGAATGGCCTGGTTTAGTTAAGAGGGACCTTAAAGATGCATATATTATATATATATATATATACACACATATATATATGTATATATATACATATAATGCATCTATTTTATATATATATATGTATATACACACATTATAGATGTATATGTGCAATGTGCATTTGGTTCCTCCTAGAGGCAGGGATGCCATTCACTCTGTCAGGTCCTCAGAGCCCCACCCAACACAACTGATCCCACCTCCTTAACTCTTACCCCACTGGAAAGCTGAAAGCTGAATAAAGATCATTCAACAGAAGCTTGTAGCCACCAGAAAACAGCTGTAAGCCTAAAATTTGAGGGGGTAAATTAACAGCTGGGTTTGAATTTCTTCAAAACATGACACATGCAACAGAGGAAGTAGAGGTATTCAGACAAATGTAAACAAACACTTTTTTCCCTTAATCATTGCATATTTACCAGATGTTTGGCAGCTGGATTGACCATTTAAAGTAATCACATTTTGTCTGAAGTTTTGGTTTGATTTCAGCCTATGTATAATAGCCATTTTCCAGGGGTCAATAAGATTCAGTATTTCATGTAGGTGCTTCATGTAGAGCAATGTACCAGTGTATATTGTATACTGATAATTTTGGTCCTCAGAAGGATTTCTCAGTCTGATGACAGCAGCTTTCAGAGGAAGGAATGGTCTCTGCAGAGGCTGCCCCTCAACTTGGGGTGTAGCTAAAATCCTGAGCACTGCACTGATTAAATTACAGCCATTCAAATAGAGTGAAAGATTTTATTCAGGCTTTCCTGAGACAGAAAAGGAGGGTGTAATGGAATTTCTCTTATTATCTCAACTGCAGGGGTTGTGACTGAGAGCACACTCTCATTTGCTGCCTATACAGCTGTAATTAAATCATTTCAGCTTTCAGACTTTGAGCCTTATCTCAAGTTGGGATAAAAATTTGCAGTGAAAGAGAGGAGCAAGAGAGTTTACTTTCTTTCAGAGAATTCCAGGGCAAAGCAGAACACAAGGCACTGCCAGCAACAATCCAGCCACACCTTACACCCACAGCAGCACTAGGTAGAGGGTTGGTTGTGTCCAACCAGACACACCTGCTTGTTAATAAAGAAGAAGCCCAATCCCATCTGTGACCAAAACTTGAGAAAAAATGTGTAAAAGCTCAATTTTCCCAGGGGACACTGAAACCTTTCTTGCTCAGTGTCCCAAAGAATATAAGCTCATTTTAATTGGAAAAAGACATCCCAAAATGGTAGCAAATCAGTGAGGTAGATATGGAAATTAAAAAAAAAAAAAGGGAAAGTAAACCTCAGAGCAGGGCTTTGCTATTAGTGGATGCTTTGCTTGAGTCCTCTACATGTTTGGAGACAGACTCCTTGCAGCTGTTACCTGCTGTGCTCCTGGCCAAAAATGCAGCCAGGCTGCTGGGCAATGAGGTTTTGGGCAGGACAGCAGTGAGTTTGAGAGGTTCTAGCAGCAGTTGGAGACGTGGCTGTCTCCTGATTCAGCAGGCTCAGTGCATCCCAAAGAGCAGCAACCTGCTCGAGGCTGGATGTCAGAACACACAAGTGCAGGCTCCTGGCCCCACAGCAATGAACCAGGAGCTCAGCTTCTGCCCCACCAGTGGGTTCAGCTTTGGGTGTGAGTACAGCTGCTTTCCCAGCCTGGGAACCTTGGAGACCTCCAGCTTCCCGGTTTCACACACTGGCAGGGTGCTGCAGCTCTGGTCCTTGGTGGATGTTCAAAGCTTGGGGACAGAAAATGCTGTCGTTGCTGCCACCAAATGTGATGCCTCAGAATGTGAGAGCAGAGAGAGCTGGTGATGCAGGTGTTCAAAACTGGGGAGCATCCTTAGGGATACAGATTTTGGCCAGCACTGAAACTGGCTCCATGGGCCAAAGACAAGGGGAAGGATGAGAGGAGTGAGCCTGGGAAAGGATCTGACTCAGAGCAGTGACACATTCTGCTCTGCCTGGGGCTGGCCAGAGCTTGGTAACCAGTGTTGGACCCTGCCCTCTCACCCCATCCCATGTACCTCTGTGGTACCACCCCACAATCCTGCACATTCCTGTCACTGCTTTGCAACAAATATATCAATATACTTAGGCAAGGAGGAAAGCACCTAAGCACAGTCTGAGGTAACAGAGAGAGTAAATGCTCCCAGCATTATTGCATCCTTCATGCCCCTCTCAGGGAGTTCCTCCCTGGGCATTCATGTTTACTGTAAATTGCTAGGGGCTGACTCTTTCCACACAAGGAGAAACACCATATAGACAAACTACTGCATAATGTATAAGATAAAGGATACAGCAGGGTTATTAAACATACATGTATGGGAATAAAGAAAATATGGTCTCCAGGGTAAAGGTATCCCTGTCTCTTTTTACAGTGCAGCATCTTAGCTGTAATATCTGGCCCCTTTTAGAGCTGGTCATGCCTGTGAATTTTAGGGAGTTTTGGCCTGCAGCATCTCAGATCCTGCTGCTCTTGAGCAAAACTCCCAGTCAGCTGCATGGGTTGGACATTTTGGAGGCTGGGTTGAGAAACATTGGGGAAGAAAGCAAAAGTAGCACTCAGCACCTGCTAAAACACCAAACCCTCTCAGCTCTCCAGCCTGGCAGAGCTTAATATCTCATTTGTCAAAGTGACAGTCAATTCCCCATGACAGATCATACGATTATTAATTCTGTCTTCAGGAGATACACACAATTTGGAAGTTTTCTGAATCAAGGTAGCAAGATAATGCTTAAGGGAAAAAAACTCAAGCCTTCCCCCCTCCCCCAAACTTCCATTTCATTAAAATTTCAGAGGTAAACAACAAAAATTGCAGCAAAAAGATTCCTGTCACTGCAAAACCCCAAAGATTCCTCACTGCAATGGTCTGCTGTACAGAGACCAAATATAAACTGACACAGACAGAGACTAATTAAAAAGTGATGCACCTGTATCCTCTGTAACTAGTTTGGCTTGTAAGTGTCGGAATTTTTACTGCAAATAGTTTAATTTTTCTCTTTGTACAAAAAGCTGCTGGCTCCTCAGAGGTTCAGCTTTCTGACTGAGATTACCCATGCTTAGAAGATAATTGATTTCAGGGAGTTCTCCAAAGAAATGTCACTCAGAAGACTCTCTTGGTTAACTATTCTCAGCTAAGCCAAAAAGCATGACACTTCTCACTGTTATGAAAGTGGTCTAATGACCTGTTTCCAACCTGCTTTCTGAAGGCTGTGTGAACTTTGGTAGAAGCTTGGCATGAAGGCACAGGAAGAGTCATCTGCTGCAGCTTGGGAGGGGGTGGTGACAATTCAGAGATATGTGATACGAAGAAATCCCCTACTGTGCGTGTTCTCTGAGGATCAATTTCTACCCTTTCTGTGGCAAAACCAGTAAAAAGAGTTTGGGGGGCAGGAAAAATTCCCCTGTGAACTTGCCAGCAGATGCTTTCACATGAACCCTGCCAAGGCTTGTGCTCTCCACCAACGCTCTGGCAGATGCACTGGTATCACTGGTGCAAATGCTGATGAAAAACAACTATAGGCAAATCTTAAGGTTTTCTCTAAATGAGTGTTCACAAATAATGCTTTGGCAAGCTCTTGGCTGGAACAAAATCCATCTAGTCAGAATTTCCAGCACAGCTAAGGACACTAGACTAAAACAGCTGATGAGCTGTTTAAAAAAAACCACCCTACGTACAGGGACCTTCCGTGACCCTCCCAGTGATAACGTGGCAGAAATAACCAAACACATAAACCTGTAAACTTCCATACTGGGAATTGTCTCTTCTTGACCTCTTCCTCGAAAGCCTGGGCATAGGATATTGCTGTGAACTGGGCTGCACTAATGCATTCATTGATCAGACAGGACCTGTCCACTCAATACTGCACTGCAGCCTTTCTGTTTGTGCACCCTTTCCTGGGTTTCAGCAGCACCTTCATTTCAAACAAATTTCAGCATAATTGCTATATTTGCTTAAACCTGTGCTACAAGAGCTGTTTCTAGCCCATCTGCTCTGGCAGCCTCTGCCATGTGAAATGGACACTCATCCAAGGTGTTGGAAAGGATCTGCTGGTCACACCTGCAACCGAGGACAGAGGGGCAGAGGCACTGGGGAATTGGTATCACCAGGCTCTGAGAGGCACACGATTCAGAGCCAAGGTTTTACACTCCTCACACATCCATATGTATTTTACCTCATTATTGGCTTCAGCTGCACTTATTGTTACCAATTTGTGTCCTGATGCTACTTTTCCAGGCAGCCTCAGTGGGAGACACTTGTGTGCAGAGCAATATTTGCATTTCTGCAGGTCTTTATGGACATACATATTGCTAATGCACACATAAACAGGATGCCATTCATATTTAAACAGTGCTTTTGGAGTCGAATGGCATCACAGCTGAGGGAATGGAAACGTTCTGATTTGTATTACTTATCTCAGTGGAGGCTGCTTCCTTCACACATTCTGACTTCTGCAGAGCCTCTGCAATAAGGCAGCTACATTCACATAGGATGAGACATGAGGTATTTAATAACCCCCCTTCCTCCCCCAAAAGCCTAATAAGCTTGCTCTGCCCATTGATCTTTGCAGTCACTTGCCCCTCTGTTTTTTCCAGACTACTGTGCTTCCTTTCTACTTCAGCTCTTTCCTTCATTTCCATTTGCATACATTCAAGGCCCTAAAGAAAAACAGCTCTGCATTAAAAGGCTATTACAGAAATATATGCTATTTAACTAACAATAGACCATGTTTTCTGTTGGGAGGGAAAGAAAAGAAAACAACAGAATATTTTAGTTCCAAACAAGATTTAAAAGGATATCACATGATCTTCAGCATACTTTGGCTCACAGAATTTGTCCTGCAGTTTTTTGAAGCTTCATCTTTACTCTGTTCATCATTTTTGCAGAAATAGGACTGTAACAAAAGTGTGTGTGTGTGTGTGTGTTCAGACATGTCACCTCCCTCTTGACCTGAGGCTTTCCCAGGCACAGCACACCCGATGCTCCACAGCACTGCACCCTCCACTGCAGTTTGCTTAGGGGCTGTAAAGCAGTGTCCCTTGCACTGGCAGCATTTCACACTGCCTTCAGCCTGCTCCAGGGAGCCCAGCTCAGCAGGACTCAGCCAGGCAAGGTTCCAAAAGCTTTTCATCCCTAGAAGTCTCAGCCATGTCAGGTGGGATGTTTCTCCACTGCCTTTACAAGATAAAATCCCCAAAGCATATGCATTTGCAAAAACATACTGTAAAAAAAAAAATTCAGTGACACAAGCAACCCTTCCAACCTTGTGGGTGCTCATGTGTATTCCTGGGGAGCTGTCTCATCTCCCCTGGTGGGTTCAATGGCCAGGACTGAGGCAGTCCTTGTTCCATCTGTCTGCCATGGCCTTTGGCTGGCAGTCACCATCACTCAGAGCTCAATGAGTGGGCTGGTTGTCCTCTCCAAAGCTTCCTCAAGACACAGCCCTGCCAACTGGATTAAACTGACCTAAACCCACACTCCCTCCCAAAGGCATGGCCTTGTCTTCCTCCAGTCCAGCTGTGATTTCCCAGTGCCTCCCCACCTTTGCTGCAGTCCTTGCAACCCACAGGGAATGGGAGCTAGGACTGATGGAGCTGGAAGCAAAAGGAGAAGATCTTCTTTCACCAGGTCAGCAAGGCCCCCTGTCCCACCCCGTGGGTGGAGGAGCTCATGGCTGGGAGAAGGGGCACTCTCTTCAGCCCATCAGTCACTGGTCCAGCTGAACTGACAGCAAAGTCACTCTTGAGTTTACAGCTCGAGCACTAATTTAAACTGCTGTTAATTTTTGGGTTGCCTTAGCACCCTGGGCTGGCAGTGCCACAGCAAGTTGCCAGTGCCTGTGCTGAGGGAACAAGATGCTCCACTGCTGGAGTCCTAGAATTCTGAGCTGAGAATTTTAGACTTTCTGTGCTGACAAACTCTGACCCCCAAGAGAACACTACATTTAACCTGAGGCCGTAGAGAAGACTTCCAAAATTAAATAATAGAACTGAAATTGTATGTAGTTTAATTAGAAGTGTGTAATATCAGGTGGTAGAAAACCTTTTAAAGTTTTAGAATATAGTAGTATATATAAAGGTAGAAGTTTTGAGGCAGAAGCTAGTCCTTCTTCACCTTCCTCTTCAAGAGTTTAAGTAGTATTTTATAATTAAACAGAAAAGTCTGCATTGCAGGACACGAGTGGTTAGGTATTAAGTTAAAAGTAAAAATAATTTAAGTATAATTTCTTAGATAGTTTAGCCTTAAAAAACCTTGTAGAGAAAAATGGTGAACCACTTTATACCTTGTCAGTGAAATACTGCAGAACTCACACCTTATAAGACTGTGATGTGGATAAGAAATAATAAACACCTGAGCCTGAACACAAAATATCATCTTCAATCCCAACCTTAACAAAAGCAGAAAAGAAACCAAGAACCAGCACTCCACCAGAGAGAGAGAAGGGCTGAGGATGGCAGCAGTGTCTGCACCTGCAGATCCATCTCCTTGCTTCATTCTTAGGTGAGGGGCTGTTTTTAATGGGATCAGCTCAGTGACACGAGCTGCCAAAATGCAGCTTCACAAAGAGTTGCCTCAGTGCAAACGGTGTGGGAGCAAACTGTGAGGACCTGGGGACACGGGGGTCCCTTGGGGCAGCCTCACAGAGGAGCCACAGCACCACCAGGGGCCCTGAAGTGGTTCAGGAGAGAAGAGGATTCCCTCCCTCATCTGGGTGTGAAAAAGTAGCATTGCCTATTCCTTCCAGAATTACAGCTGGCTTCCAGGCAGGAGCCTTTCCTGTGCCTAGGCTCTGTAAAGGACTGAGCAGGATTCGTGAAAAATCCTCATACTTTCCCCAGCATACATTTTTTTGACAGTGAGTTAAGAGGTGTCTGTTTTATAGGTGAAAAATGAGAGGCAAAGGACAATAAACTATTGCTTCCATCCCTGTGTTTCAGAAGGCAGCAGACAAATCAAAAAATTTTCAAATGCAGGACAAAAGCTCCTCCTAAAAGAAGTGTGCAGGGTCATGACTCTTTGGTGTTATTCTCATGAGGGAACAGAGAGGATCAAAAGAAAAAACTCTAAAACCCCAGTGACATATTTACTAGTTTTCTGTATGAAATAGTAGAAACACTTAATTTCTCTACCTTTATCCAAGGATTTCCATAGCCTATTTTTACTGGGTATCCAGGGCAGACTCATGGAAAACCACACTTCCTCATTCCACCAGGAAGCTCACTGAGACTGAAACTTGGACTATTGGTTTTTAATTTTAATGCAGTTTCTCATTTTGATAGCTCTTCCACCTGACATGGAATTGCCACGCTGCAAATTGAATACAATAAAATTGCTAATCAGCCCATTAGAATATGGTGATGGTATAACATCTATTAGTTGTTGAATAATGTCTTCCTCTAATGTATTTTGAATTAAGTCTGCATAATAACACAATTAATTTAGATAAGTGTGCCTACCCATAAACACAGCGTGCATGTGCACACACAGCCTCCTTTTGGAAATCTGTACAACTTTTTAATACAGTGACAATCCCATACAAATACCAGGGAAAGAAAGTGTCTTCAAGGAGTGAAACAAGCAATTAAATACAAAGAAATTATCCATGAAGTAAGACAGGCTACAGCAGTTTGCTCTGATCAGGTGTCTTTCATGGGAACACAAAAACTATTTCAGGCTTCAAACTCACATCATAGTGAATTTCTCTGACTTCAATTGCTTCTTATCCCAGAAATACCTCCCACATTTTATTTCCTCAACAGTTCAACCAAACTATTCTCCTGCATTGTCATTTTTTTTTACCCTATTTTCTTCTTTTTTTCCAAGCTTTTGCCTGACAATTTCTTAAGTTCTTAATTCTGGTGTGCACAGGCTACATATTTTTCCAGTACCCAAAGAAGAGCCCTTAGCCTGTTTCTTTTAAGGACTCATTTAATTTCTTTACCCTAGCGTAAGCCTTCCCTTGCTCTACAATTGCAAAGACCCAAAATGTAAACTTTTTTCCCTTGGCTTCCCCTCCCTGGGGACAAATAATTTCCTACACTGGCAATTTCCCTTGTCAGCATCCTCTAGTGCTACATCCTGAGTGGCTGAAAGCTGCCAAGTCTTTGTCTGAAGCTTAAAATAGAAAGTAGCAGTGAATCCAAAATGTCTCTTATTTGTCTAATAAAAGCTCCTAGTCATTACAAAATAAGAATTGTTGAAGTTGTTATGGGGATATTTCTCCCTACCTATAAACACGTGTTTTTATATTCAGCAGAATCAATCTTTATGGTAATCTAAAAGAAATATAGTGGTCATATTGTAAAGTACTGTAATTTGGATGAGTTGGTTTTCTTATAGGAATCTCAGGATTTTAAACAGGTCAAAGTCCAGACTTATCCAATAATGTGCAGTGAGAATATAATATTATAGAAGTTCCTTATAAACTGATACAGCCTGCTATGAGTGGAACTGTGGTCAGAATCTTACTGGCAGATTGATATTCTTTTATGGGAAAGGATAGTCTAGGAGGATTTGTAACCTTAACCATTTGAGAAAACTGTCTCTGGGCATCTCTACATCCTTCTGCATCTAAATATTTCCAGGGATCAGGTTCTCAGTGCACCTACATCTCCTACAAACCTGCATCTGTGTCACTTAGGGGATGGGTTTCAGAGTAAGCTACTTGCAAGAAACATTGGGACTCCACAATACACAGATAAGAAAAGGAACAATAGAGTTGAAATGGGCAAAGATGATTCAGTTCAATCTGAGGAGAGTTGCTTTGTATTCCCAGTCAGTTTAACAATCCTTTCATCTTTCAAGGAAATTATAACTATGATACATTGGGACAAAGTTAGCAACTTCTCTTTTTATCTAAGTCCTATTATTGGTGCTTGTCACAGCCATTCAAGGACCTCCTGGGAACCAAAATGGACAATTGCATCCTCCTCTCTCTGCCAGCGAGAGGCTGGGTATCATTAACAATGCTTAAATTAATAGTGAATTTTGGAGGGAGTAAATGTTCCCCTGCAGGAAACCACAGATGAAGAGACAGGATATACATTTCAGTTCAAAGCCCTGCCCATGAGTGCAGGACTGTGACATTTTCATGCTCAAAATTAGACATTCATAAGTTCACTGCAGCAAGGTGCACATTATTGTTTTGGTCTATGGAATCAATAGCTGCAGGGGAGGGGGTGGAAGGTGGCTTTTTGAAAAAGGGAGTGTTTTTCACAATGGAAAGAAATTGATAACGTGTAATAAGTGGCTGTAGGTGGTTCCCTGCCCTTGCTCCTTTTTGTGCAATATGGGTCTCAGGGCTCTGAAAGGCAGTGGAACACAGGGTGAGGTCTTTATCAAACTTTGCATTACTGTGGATAGCAGCATCCAAATTTTGCCATATTATGTGAGCAGAGGAGATGTGGAAGCTAGGTGAGGTCAAAGTGGGGCTGGTAAGCAGAGGGGAAGCCTGGCTTGTGGCCAGATGCAGCCCACCAAACCTTTGTGTGCAGGCAGAGACACAAGGGGATTTCATACCTGTGGCTGAGAGCCAGCAGATCTTGGAGGCTGCAGGGATGCTGCTGGCAGCAGCAGACAAGGGGCTACCCTGAGTGTCCTGGCACTCCAGGAACAATGTTCTGATTCAAGCTGAATGCAGCCTGGACCCCTGGAGTTACCAGAGCTCAGAGCATCCTGTAGCAGTTCATTCCCCTCCTCACTGCTCCTCCACACCACCAGGGTACATTTAACCTGGCAGTGAGAAACCACAGCAGGGCTTGCCTCACGGGTGCCACTCCACTGAGGCTCGAAGGACTCAGAGCAGGGGATGGAAAGAATGGGAGGCAAGCAGCCTGACACTCTCAGGGAACTGTGGGGGTTGAATCATGGGCTGGGTATCTTGTGGTGAGAGCTTTTCCTGCAAGATGCAGCACAGTTCAGACCAAGGCAGTGCTCACCCCAGGCTGAACTCTGATCCAGAGAAAACACAGAAAATTTCTAAATTTATGCTGTTGTCAGTAAGCCAGATGGACACAGAGATATTTATTGCACTGTCAGGCTCCATCTACTAAAGAAACAAAACTCTGGAGCCACTGGTGCTGGGGCAAATGCCAGGGTTATCCCTGCACCTCTCAGAGAGGTTGTACATCCAGTCTGGGGTAGGATGGTGGCCTGAGGAACAACCCAGCACTTCCATGAGACTGAAAGAAGCAGCAGCAGCATTTCGTGTGTTATCTCTATTAGGGCTGCTGTATTGTTCCATTCTGAAGTGGGCCACACTGGTTTAATGCACAGCTTTGTGATTTGGAGACTACAGAGCACAGCCTGCCTGCTCTCCAGATCATAACCTGGGAGGAAGGAAGAATGAGATAATCTACTCCACTGTCTGTCCACTGCAGCTTTCTTCCTTCTTTAGCCACAGAATCACAGAATGGTTTGGGTTGGAAGGGAGCTTAAAGATCACCCAGTTCCAACCCCCTGCCATGGGCAGGGACACCTTCCACTAGCCCAGGTTGCTCAGAGCCCCATCCAACCTGAACCCTTCCAGGGATGGGGCATCCACAGCTTCTCTGGGCAGCCTGTGCCAGTGCCTCACCACCCTCACAGTCAAAAATTTCTTCCAAATGCCTCCTCTAAGCCTACCCTCCTTCAGTGTCACCAATACTGGTGAAACCCCAGCAGATTTTATTGGGTTCTTGTTTCAACAACTCCCAATGAACACTTTGAGCACATACCTGGATAAAACTGCTTGTCAGGCTTCAGAACCTGGAATGGCAGTGATCCATCCAGCCTGTGACCACCTAAGCAGCAACAAAACCCTTCCTACCCAGGCCCACTCATCTGCCCCCTCAGTGGCACCAGCAGGAAGCAACTTCTAGTAAACCAGTGTTTTTCTAGTTCCTCTTTGTTAACCTTCACTAGCATCTTGCCCCACTCAAGATTCACCACTTTGCAGTGGTATTTACATACTTTAGAATAATGTTATAGGTTATTTTGTCACCCTCCTAGCTGTTGCTTTGTTGAAATTTACATTTTTCTCTTGTATTCTAAGCCAGTTCCTCCACTTTGAGCTGAACTGAGCTCAATTTGAGTGACCTTCAGCACAATACCACTGTAATTGCAGCCTCCTTCTCCTGACCCTCTTTGCACACATTTTATCACAGATCAACAACTTTTACCCTTCTTTAGCAGCTGGACAAGCTGATGAGCTCAGAGTATAACAACAGTGCACCTCAGTGTACCTCAGAGAAAGGGGGTCTTGGAAGGAATAAGAAGGATGTAGTAAAGGCCCCTCTCTGAGGAAAAAGCTAATTGAAAACCAGTGATTTTCATGCTGTCAAAGAAACTCAATCAGTAATAGGCAAGAAATAATCCTCTTATATAACAGGTCAAGTAATAATATGTCATCAGGGTGCTTTTAACTTCATTAGAATTTGTCCCTTGATAAGTGACATTTTAATTATGTGATCAGGTAATAAAATAATACATGCCTGAAAACTTATGCCCAACTCACACATAATTAATAGTC
Source organism: Hypocryptadius cinnamomeus (assembly GCA_013400635.1). NCBI lineage: Eukaryota > Metazoa > Chordata > Aves > Passeriformes > Zosteropidae > Hypocryptadius > Hypocryptadius cinnamomeus. Next base: position 6,994 of record VYZP01078240.1, on the reverse strand, counting down.
CTAAATTAACCCTGGATGATAGGGTAGAACCTAATCTTAGATAGAAAATACTCTACTGGACATTTTTCACATGCCTGTTTTGGAGTTCTGAACTGATGGTTCAATTTGGCAAAATAACTGACACGGTGCCATTCATCTAAGCCATAAGATAAACAATAAAGGGAACAAATGCTGGGGTGATTTTTTCAAGCATTGCTATGAAATGGAGATGCAGATTATGCAGGACTAGGCTTGAGGAGCCTGATGTAAAGACAGTGCTTGAGTACTTTAACTTGGGCATTAAATATTTGAATATGCCTGTCTGATATGGAAGTGACTCTAGATCTGATTTTTTACTTAGTGACCTACAGAAAGAAATAAATGGATTTAAGAAATGAAACAGATTTAGATCTGTGAAACTCTTGAGACTACTTGCTTTTAGAACAATTTGTTGGAGCAAAATTCTGGGATNATGGAAGAGACTCTGTGGTCACAAGCATATAGTTCACAAATGTGGTGTCCTAACGTGACTTTAATGCCAGCATTCAGGTAAGAGTTACTGGGGTTAGGATTTTTTTTTTATTTGCAGCTCCTCAGACATTTCCCAGGAGAAGAACCTCTGCCTACACTGATCCTTTCACATCCTGCTGCTCCTAAACATCAAATTTGGGTATCAGCAACCCCAAGGGTAAAAGTGAACTGCGAAGGAAAAATGTTCTGTTTCAAAGATGTCCATGTGAATCTGTCACTGTTTTTATCCTGCAGAATTGGAAGCCATTGGGGAGCTTTGATGTTCAGTGGGGAGACACAGACCAGACAAGGGTGGGGCTGCTTTAGCCTGGCCTGTTTGTTTTTTGGTTTTTTTTTTTTTTCTATTTTATGCCTAAAAGGAGTATAAAAATCCCCACACCACTCAGGAACCAGCAGATTCTGCACATTTCAGCTGTCCCAAACCCCAGTATATCCTCTAGCAGCCTGTCTCTGGGTGTAAGCAAATGCAAGGAACAAATGTTGAAAGGTATGGAAGTTATCCCCAAAATGACCTGGTAACCTGCAGATACAAGGAGACAAGGGTGCATTTGTGTATTAGAAAGATGGGTGCCCAAGTGGCACTCTAGTGGTGGTGTTTCTTCAAAAGTGAAGCAAGCAGTGAGAATCAGAATGGTTCAGAAGTGCAAAGTATATAATAAAAATTGTCATTTATTAATAGTGCTTCTGGGAACTCCCTGGGAACCATATCTGCCCGCAGTGATATCTGCACATCAATCTAACTCCTTCTTTTTATTCTGTGGCAAAAAACCTGCATTATTACCCTTGCTGCTGTGACCCCCTCCCAGGCTGCTCTGATACATCCCTCCTTTTGGGATCAATCCCTTCCCAGGCCATCTGTCTTTCCACTCCAGCTCCTCCCCAGCCCCTCCCTTACCCACTGCTTCCCACACACAGCCTGAGCCAGGCTCCTTAGCACCCTTCCCAAGTCTGCTGTGACAAACTCTGTGTGGAGGGGGATTTTGGAGGTCACTGACTCCTCTGGTGGCCCAGAGTACCCAAGTGATGTGGCTGAGGTTGTGAGAGACCCTGATGGAGAGTGTCAGCATCACCCTGCTGGTGCCAGGCCAGCTTGGTGTGCAGCATCCCCTGTGCTTGAGGGTTTTTACTGGACAGCTTCTTCCAGGTGCTCTGATCCAGATGCTGGTTTTGGAGGCATTTTCCCAAATAAAGTTTCACACTTGTCTCTCTGCAGATATTAACTGGCAATCTGGTGTGATCCCACAGCCCATGGGCACTGCAGGGGGAAAGGAGCTTCCATCAGAGCTGGACAATGTGGGAAAGGAGTAGACCACATGGAAAGCAGGCTCAGGGCACCTCCAGTGCTGGCAGCTCCCAGCACAATGGATGTAAGTAAGGGATGGAAAGGAGCAGGAATAATTCTGGTCTGGGCCAGGACACTGGAGAACAGTGGTAACAGCAAATACTGCCCAAGTTGGGGTAGCAGGATCCTGTGGGTGAGGGGCACAACACAAATGAAAGTGTTTGATCTGGTTTCCTTCCAGAGCACAGATCTTTGTAAAATCTTCCTCTTCTCAGGCTGTGTTTGGCTGGGTGTCCTGCAGGGAGCCAGGGCTGTGTCACACACTCTGCACTGGCAGGAGGTGGCCAGGCAGGCAGCACAGTCACCAAACAATGGCAGGCAGCAATATTTAAAGTAATCATTACATGGATCAGCTTAAAACAAAACTCTTATTAAATTAACAACATAGTCACTAAAACTGATGCTGTTTCAAACTACTCATTATAGCTGATGACTAAATCCAGCCAACAGCACTTGGTCAGGGCTGGTGTGGGTTTATGTCTTCTGGAGACAAAGATTACCTGATTTCAAATGCTCTGTGAACATACTGGCATAACCAACTGGAATTAAGGCTGGTTCACTTTGCTTCCATCACAGTTCCAAACCCACAGGTTCACATCACACCTCTCCCAGCCAGGAAGCCTGGGCAGCCTTGGTGCAGCCCCTCACACAAATTCAGAGCACCAGCAGCTGGCAGCTCTGTCTGCTCTGTGAGTGCAGCACCCTGGGTGGCACCTCATGCCTCCAGTCTTGGTTCCAGCAGGTGGGAAAGGGCCCTGAGCTGGTCACAGCTGTGATCAGATGGATGCTTGAGTGCAACTGCAAGATTCAAAGTAAGGACAGAACGAGAATTTATACCAAGAACCCTCCAGAACACTAAATTGCTATGGTGGGCATCTATCCTAACAGCTTTTGAACAATTTGGTAGGGTATAGAAGGCTTTAAGACTAACCAGCCTCCAAAATGTGTATGCAAAGGGGCAGTCCCCACTGAAGGGAGAGGCTGCAGTATGAATTCACACTTCTTCCAAGCAGAGTGAATCCACACAGGGGAGCATCCTCAAAACAAAACTGCCCTGAGTGGTCAAATCAGCACAGCTGAAGAAATATTTGACCCCTAAAAGAGAGGGTTTTTGCACCTCAGCTGCTGTGATACGAACCTGCAGTGCATTCTCTCCTGGTCCACTGCAAATCACATTTCCTTGAAATGCTTTTATACTTTACCTTGCATTTACAATGGTCTAGAAGTACATGCACCACGTTTCTTAAGGGAAAAAACTGCTCCAATGTGATTTCAAAGAGACCAAGTCACTACAACAGCAGATGTGAAACTGGCAAAGAAAACTGCCATTGGATTTTTTTAACCTTTGTATCTGCCTGTCTGTATCCTTCATTTGACCTCCCACTCTCCCTTCTGTACCCCCTTGAGCTCTCAATTTTTCAATCCTAACAAGGTCACACTTTTGCTTGGTGGCTTCAGATCCAGCACTCTCCCTGCCAACCTCCAGCCAGCTAATTGTTCCACCCCTTAATGTTCCCAAGGTCTCAGGATGTGTCACCTCCCCCTGACCTCCAGGGCACTTTCAATCTCTTACAAGTTGAAGCTTGCAGCCATCTCTGTCTAAAACCTCCTCCTCAGCTGTGCTGCAGTAGCATCAGAAGGACCCAGGGAGGATCAAGGCCCCATTGTGCTCAGATCTGCATAAACACCCAGTGAGAGACAGCTCCTGCCCTCCCGAGGTGATGGGCTGAAAGGGAAAGCAGGCACAGGGAAAGGGAGTGGGGGACATGGAAGCGGAGTGTTCATGGGGATGCAAGTCACTTCGCTTGTTAGGCTCTCTCTTTGTTGTTTTTTCATTTTTATCCCCCCTCCAAATGAAAATAAAGAAAGTTGTTGGCCTGTTTTTGGGAGTGTTGGAAACGGCTGTTTGCAAAAGCGATCATCTGCTCTCGTTCACCCTGGTGCTGTGCCAGTGCTGCTCCGGGCTGTGCTTCCAGGGAAGGTCCTGGGGCTCTGCAGGAACAACAGAGCACAGGAGCACCAGGAGATCAGTGAAACCCCTTGGCTGCCCTCTTGGCCCATCAGATGGCAGCCAGCCCAGCCACGGCAAGCTGAGTGCAGAGGAGCACAATGTGCCCTGCCAGGCACCAGCCCCGGGCTGCAGAGGAGTGATCCTCCTTCCAACCCAAGAGGAGGGAGCACCCCTGACAGATCACGGCACACACACCTGCCAGGGGAGAAAAAGTTCTGAGAACTGGAAAAATTGCCCTGAAGTAGGGTGTGACAACATTTCAGTCTAACTGTAAGGAGAATAATTTATTCTCCATTTTCTCAGGCAGTGGAAGTGTACCAGCATTACAGAACTGCAAGGACCAAGGACAGCCTGTCCTGATGCAAAAAAGTCCTACCTTTAAAGTGAGGCTTCAGAATGGTGTGTGAGAGTTTGATTTGCATCCAGAGTGGGAACATGCTTGCCAGCCATCAGGCTGATGTGATTTGAAGCAGCTGAGATATTAAATGCACTAAACCAGAATGTATAATAGCCATGCTGGCAGACCTTTAATTATTGTCATGCTTGTGGGCACTGATATCATTCAAATTAAAAGCTTTCCCCACTACTTGCATTTTTTTAATATGTTGATGTACTCTGCACTGATGGATTGTCCTCTCTTGTCCTTCTCTCACAAAATGCTTGGAAGAATTTGCTTCAGTGCAGAAATAAAAATTACTGGCACTCACTTGCCATATTTTTGGAGCTGTTTTTGTTTTGTTTTAAAGCATAGACCCACTAGCTATGAAAACATTTTGGTGAATTTGCAGGGGTAGTGTTGATTCCTCAGTCACCAATTCTTTGTCTCAGAGCAGGAATGCTCAATATTAATAGCAAGACTGAAGCACTGATACAACCTTCCCCAAAGCAGTGCCTTTGACCGTGCTGGCTGACAACACAGCAAAGTTTCCTTGCTGCACAGATGTTCTAATTCTCCTCTCTCAGCTGGTCCAGAGACAGATATTTTTGGCCGACCCCGTGCTCAGATAGAGCAGCAGAAAGCTTGAGCAGTTCTGAAGCTGAATCAACTTCTCTGTTCAGAACATTGTCACTGATTCCAGAACTTGTCTAGGGCTGTGATAAGGCTGCTCCCTTGCCCAGTGTAACAAGTGGAACTGTTTTAAACAGAATGAGCACAAAATACTTATCAGGAAAGTTGCTCACAGCCTTTCCTGAGATGGAATACCCATAAAAGATGGGCAGATGAATGTTCTTGTTTATTCCCCCTGATGACAGGCATAGCAAATCATATCTCCATCACATGGAGGCTCATTTGCAGGAGATGCAGGAGATGTCTTCCACACTGCATCCAAATTACACAGATTTGTCACAGCTGACCCAAAACTCCTTTGAACTCTTGCAGCATTCTGCAGCTCCATTTGCTGTACATGTTATGCAGCTTGTTTTATCTTTGGGACAGTGGTGGGGCACAGTTAGAAAGGGGCTCAAGCCAGGACAGTGCTTGCCCTTCCCTCACCTCTCCCTAGTTGTGAGGCTGGCCCCAGAGCAGCACCACTGCTGCAGGGGGAAGGTCGTGCCTTGTAGCCCATTTTATCCATTGGAGGCTTGGTCTAATTGCCTGCTTGCAGGACCAGGAGCCAGAAAGCCCCTGTGTTTATAAAACTGACTGCAGCACTAAATCTTTCACCAGCCTTGAGCAATTCACTTCACCTTTCTGCCTTAGTTTCCCTGTGTGTAAAAGTGAGATAATGTTTGCTTTCCTTCCAGGGATACTGCAAGGATTAATTAGTTAACTGAGTTTCTTAGAAAGGTGAAAAGCATTTTACACATGGTAAGTATTGTTTCTTTGGGACAAAAAAATAACCCCTTCTACTTTGCACAAGTGATTTTAGATGCTCAAAACCAAAGATTAAACCAAAGCTGAGGATATTGCCTAACTCAAAACCTGCTGGATGTGTGAGTGCTGAGGAAGGGAGATCACCATAAGAGGGAAAGGTTTGCAAACACAAAACCTTTCAGCCCTTTGGCAGCCAGATGAGGTGAAATGAGCAGCATGTGGTGGCCAGATAGGATCTCTTCCTTGGTTACTGGCTCCAGCCCAGATGTCCTGACTGGTGGCCACTGACTCCAGTCAAGCTGGCAACACAGAAACATGGACCTTACTGGTCCCAGTGGAAAATACAGTATCCCAACTGGACTTACAGAAGAATGAACAAGTTCTATGCTGCCTCAGGTGGTTTTGAGAGAGACCAACAAAAGGTAAGGAAATTTGCTCTTTCCCTGCTCAGGCTAGATTCAGTCTTTTGCACTAAAGGCAGGTTCACACAGCTATTACCCCTGCTTTTCACCAGCATTATTTTAAATTAAAATAATTCAGAAGTAAATGTCCAGTGCACAAAAGGAGCTCCTGTCACAGAGAAGATGAGAATCTGCTCAGGAGATTAGGATGAACAGCAGCACTAACTCCTGTCAGAAAAAAAAAAAAAAAAAAAAAAAAAAAAAAAAAAAAAAAAAAAAAGAAAAGGAGATGAGGAAGTAAATGAGAAGCAGCTGCTCTCCTAAAGCATCATTTAAAGAGCTAAACTTAGCAGGACAAAGCCAATTACACCAGTTAGCCTTGGAAGTGCTGTTCTGGATCTTCTCAAGATGCTGTAGCTGATTTGGCATAAAAGCAGCATTAACAGAGCATCTACAGCAACAACCAGCCAGTCTCTTCTGTGTGTAGTAAAGTCTGGGAGGCATCACCCACCTCCCACTGCAGCGAGGTCTTTCCAGCTGTGCTGAGGAGCAGCTCTTGTGCGCACTTTCTAACCCACAGCAGGAAAGGTCAGGCACAACTAGGCTGGGTTTGTTGCCCAAAGTAAAACAGGGGAAGTTTACAAAAGCTGTTTTCCTGCCAAACCTGTCAAGAAGGGGTTTAAAGTCTACCAGCAAGGTGCTAAAGAGAACTTGCTCACTGCCACTACTGGGTCCAAAAGATGGTTTCTGCTTAGAGCTGAGTGATGTGAGAGCAAGCAAAGGCAAGGCTGAATCATCAACAGCTGGAAAAAGAGGAGCTGCTGCTACTGCTCTCTGAGTGGCTGAGCCCCTTGCACAGCTCCCAGTCAGTTTGCTCACATCTGCTCCTCTCCTCTCCTCTCCTCTCCTCTCCT
>VYZP01078216.1:340-16288 GCA_013400635.1 Hypocryptadius cinnamomeus | reverse complement strand
CCACACAAATAATGTGTTACAGTGGCATTTTACTCCACTGCTTTAAGTGTTCTGACTTTACATCCAAACAACATTTCAGTGGAAGCAAAAGTAAGTTTGCATACATGTTCCATTCTTGGTTTAGCCTTGCATGAGCCAAAGGATTTCTAACTAATCTCAGGCACTCAAAATGTGTGCATTAGAGTATTAGGTGAATATCTATGTTTTAGTCCAGCACTGCTGTTGGCACATTGCAAAAATCATAGCAAAATACTTAGTGCCTGAATTCAGTGGAAAAAGTTTTTGAAAACACACTATAAATCTTTTAAACTACCACATAACATTTTAAACTGGTTTGTAACCAATACTCAACGATTTGTAACCAAACTCACATTTGTTCTCTGTTCTGTGTCTTGAGTTGCCTATTTAAAATTACTTGGACACAGCTAGTATTTTATGACTTCAAGAAAGTGCTGAGACTATGCATTGTGTATATCTTGAAGAATGTCATGATTATTCAGTATGCTAGAGAGGAGTAATTTGGAAAAAGACTTGGAAAGCCCCTTCAAAAACTTTGGCAAATTCTTGGTGTGTTTGGACTTGTCCAGTGTATAAATAAAAAAATTAGGTTCATTCACCTTTGTTGCTGAATTTGAGAAACGCATTTACCAGGACCACTTTTGCTTCACAAAGAGCTAAAAAGTCACAGCCTCAACAAAAAATCAGCCTAAAGGTGATTTTATTTTGAAATGGAACAAATTAATATTTTTTACCAACGTGGTGTATTTGGAATAGCTCAGTGGATTTAAGAGAAATTTGCCTTATTTTCTCTGACTTACTCATAGGTAAAAAGACAGAACTGGATTCATAATTTCTTGCTATGTTCATGACAGCTTCATCCGATTTGCAAATATTTGCTCTGTAAACAGTACAAATATATATTATATTCATACTTATCGATATATGAAGTTATTTAGGAATAAATACATGTGGGTTTTGACTCATTTTTCTTGCTAAAGCAAAACCCCAAAGAACTTGCCACTCCTTTTCAAGACAGTCTTCTGTCCATAGGTTCATTAATTCTACTGAGAACAATGCCAGTTTTATAAAAATCATCCCTCTGGGGCATGGGTTTAAGGTTTTTTTTAAATTTTGCCAATTGATTTTCTACACAAATTCTTTCTGTTGTTTGTTTAGTGTCCTTTTAGTGGTCTTTGGCAGTAACATGACTGCTGAGTTTATTCTCTCTTGCACCCTCTTTCCTGTTAACTCTGCTTGAGGTAGCAGTTGGTTGACTGAAGCATAATGGGAATAATCTAAGTTAATGCTGGGGGCTCTAAACATTTCCTCAACAAATAAGCAGCAGCGTGTTGATAGCCTGTAAGTATTTTATAAGTGCAATTAAATCACAGTGATTGATTGGGCTGGGGTGAAAATCGGAATCATTTAGAACAGCAAATTCTTCACAGGGAAACCCTCACTAAATTAAGAAAACACACAAACGAACAACAAAAATAAACCATTTAAGGAGTTCTGCTCCTATACCATGTTTTCCTCATTTTTCAGCCCTGTTTAGGAGGAACAACTTGATCAAAGTGAGACCTTTTGTTTCTTGAGAATGCATCTTTTCTGCTGTTAATTTATGTTGAAAACACACATTAAAGTTAACTGATGTAGAAGTTTAGTTGCTAAAAGTGGGGGAGGAAACCTGTGTCTTTTTAGTTTTATCTCACTTTTCTCTCTTTGCCTGGCTCCAGGTCACAAAATCTTGCCCTTTTGTAGTACTTGTTGGATTCCTCATAGAACACATTCAATTCACTAAATTGCTGGAAAATTACCTGTTTTCTGCCAGGTTTTGTTCTTGTTCAGCACGGAATCAGCTCAACACAGAATCAGATGATTACTACTGTCATTGCAAGGGAAGGAGTGCAGGATGCAGCCAAGGTTGCAGCCTCCTCACTGGAGAGAAGGGAAGTTGAAAACAGAAAGGTCATGTATTTATGAAAATATCTAATATTAAATATGGAGTTTAATGTATAGTTTAGCATAGTGGTACTGGCTCCACAAAATCATTAGGGTGCTGTGCCTGTGAAAAATTTGGTAATACCTCTGTAGTATCTATGTTGCCTGTTTCAGTTCTGTCTGAGTAGTAGATACTAAATTTTTTTCACTTTTTTTGACTTCTAGGTTGTTTTTAATGTTTTTTTTATATGTAAGTAACAGTTTTGTTTGTTTTGTTAATGTAACTACGAATACTCTCAATGGCTCTGTTCTCTTGGGTATCCATTACTTCTGAATGCACTCTACTAATGTGAAGACATGACTAACTAGTAAATTAAGATTTCAGCACTAATTATTGGTAATCCTATAGTCTGGCTGATTCCTACTAAAAATATTTTCAAGAACTGGAACACATTCTGTGTTTTTAAAAGGAATGTGAAGATTTTAATATTACTTAAAGAAAATCTGGATGTAGACAGGATAGGGAAAGCTCCATAAAGGAAAACCACTTACCTTCCTCAGAGCAGATAGACTTCAATAGAATAACTTTATTTCTAGTCAGAAATGGCTTTGATTCAGCTACAATGATTAGTATTAACTTGTGAAGCTAAATTTAGAAGCACAGCAAAGGCAGAAGAAATGTAGGATTGACTTTGTACACATGGCATAAAGGTTAGGCACTTGCAGTAATCTGAGTTTGACTCCTGAGGCTGTAAACTTTAGCAATTGCTTAAACACATTGGTTTTCATTTGTAGATATTTTGCCTCAAAAATTCTCTTAGTGACAGTTTAAGTAATTCCAAACTTAATGTTGACTGGAGCAAATGTATTCCAGTGAAAAAAACATAGGACATAGAACTCAGAGATGTCAAGTGAATAATCAGTATGTACTGAAACTCATTTTCCTGCTTTTCACAAGACCTGCAATTTTCTAAGACATTATTGTGTATTTAGAATTGTAAATAAAGGTAGTAAGAAAAATTCAACCAGAAATGAAAATACCACTCAAAATAACTTTTTTCGTATACTTTTATTTTACCTTGAACAGAAAATTTTGCAAACCATCAATTACTGAGAATGGGGGGAAAACCCTAGCATGTAACAGAGGAGGCTTTGGTTATAAGTGCCATTTCTACAGCAGAGTTAAGCTAATGTAAACCAAACATCTTGTAGTAAGGTAAAAATATCCAGGCAAACTTTTAAGAATAACAGCCACACCAAAAACATTTACATATAAACAGCAGAGAAATATTTTCTAAACTTTTAGCAGTCACTTTGCTACAATCCAAAGCGTTTAGTTCACATATCTATACATACAGTCACTAAAACTTTTGTGAACCAACCACTTGTCCACAGGACCTGCCTAGACAGTTTGTCTTCAATACGAAAGGTTTTTTATATAAATAAGTCAATTAAACTTCACAGAGACTAGAAGAAACAATATAAAATTCCAGCAGTAAATAAATCTGTACATTATGGTCAGTCTTATTTGTCTGAAATCTTGCGCAGCTTTAAAGTGTCTCTTTATAAAATGATGGCAAGGAGCAGCGTTAGCTGGAATGGAAACTCGAAGACTCCGACTCTGTGGAAACAGAAGAATGTCCTGCACGTTTGCCTTTTGAAAGAATCTTGAGGCTTGATCCTCTGCTAACTGATGTCAAGGCATTTTGAGCTGATGTTTTGAACTTGGCACCCAAGAAGGCATACAGAATTGGATTCAGGCAGCAGTGGAAGAATGCCAGGGCTTCCGTGATGGAGATCCATTTGTGCACTATGGTCTCCAAGCTGCAGCGGTGTCTGATGACTCCCAGCAAGATGAAGGTGTCGATGCTGATGCCGATATAATATGGCAGCCAGCAGGCAAAGAAGGCGAGGATGAGGATAACAGTGGTCTTCAAGGCTTTGCGCTTCTGGTGGCCTTTGGAGTGTGACAGCTTGGATATGATAATACAGTAGCAAGTCAGAATTATTAGACCAGGCAAGACAAGTCCTACCAAGATATGCTGGAATCTGAATGAGATGAGCCAGTTTTCGTGAGGGTACATGCGATCACAGAGATACTTTCCTTCTACTTCACTGGTACTGGCGAAGATTAAATCGGGCACTGTCAGGAGCACAGCTGGCAGCCACACGCCTACATACACCACCTTCTCAGCCAACAGCTTTCGTGGGCGCTGGCTGTTGGTGGCGTGGACTATTGCCAGGTAACGATCTAAACTTATGAAGGCCAAAATCAAGACACTGCTGTAGAGGTTGACTGTGTAAATGACATGAACTGCCTTGCACAGAACATTCCCGAAGTACCAGCTTATGGCTGCATCCACTGACCAGAATGGCAAGGTGATGACAAAAAGGAGGTCAGCCACAGAGAGGTGCAGCCTGTATTTATCAGTCATGCTTCTTTGCTTCTTCTGGTAGCCCATAACAATAATAACCAATCCATTGCCAATTATTCCGGTTAGGAAGATGATGGAGTAGATTGTTGGCAAGAAGATCCGGTTGAAATCTGCATTCTCATGTTGATAGCATGGCTCTTCATAGTCTCCATAGTCACCCGAACCGATCTCATCTGTGCCATTTTCAGAAAGTTCAATTAATAACCCAGAGGACAGCTAAAAAAAAAGGAAGAATATTAAATTAGATGTTAGCTTCTCTGCAAAAACTTACTCTATATGACAATATGTGAAGGGTTGCTTGAACAGTCTCCACTGTCACAAATGGGCAAACGTTTTGAAAACCAGATAGGAAAATACAGTGTTTACATACACATATATAAAATACACAGCAAATAAGAATAACTTTAGAAACTTCCTTTGTCTTTCTCTGAGGAGTAAGATCTTGCTAAGGGTAGGGCATGCAGGTGCAAAGAAAGATAATGGCTACTCCCAGAAATATCGTTGGTTCTGGACACTTCAGTGCTCTTATCAGATGGACACTACAAACGGGAGAGCCCAGAAAGTGCCAGATGCGAGAGGTCTGTCTACACAGAGCATGACCTATCACATTTAACTTCTACAATAGAGGGCTATAGAAAAATTACTTAGAAATGTTGCTGCTCCAAAGTCCCTTCTCATTAAGAGGATGGGGTCAAGGAGAAATAGAGAAGGTACCCTCGGCTGATGTAATAAAAGATAAATAATAGCAAGAATTCCCTGCTGAGAAGCAATTGACAGCTCCACACATTCAGACAAGGAAAAAACTCCAAAGCCCATAAAGAAAGAAAGAAAGAGAGAGGTGACCTTAATCAGGGGAACTCAAAGCCCGTGAAGGGTCACCACGATGGTCCACGTTCCCTCCCTTTGTTCCCCACCCTCTGCGGTTGCGGGGCCGAGGGTGAGCGCGGCCGGCGCGGACTGCAGCCAGACGGACCAAGTGAGCACAGCGGTGGAAAAAGGAAGCGAAATTCGGTGAGGGCATGAAAGCTCGTCAGGAAACCACCAACGGTTTTGGCCACGGCTCTAAAAGCAAAGCTGGCGGGAGAGTGCCATCTGGCTATGTGCAATTCCTCAGGTTTTCAGACTTTTTGTTGTCGTGCCCTGTGTCCCACGGACCCCCGAGCTCCGCGCAGGGCGCGCCCGAGAGACCCGCCGCGTGAGGCACCGGCTCCACGCGGGCATTCAATGCGGCCCTAAAGTTGGAACTTGGCAGAGATCTCCCTTTTGCTCCTAACTGCTCTCCAAACCGAGGCAGAGGAGCTGCCCCCGGAAGAGTGGGTTGCCGCCTCGTTTCGCTCGGGGAGCGGGCGGGACGGCCGGGCGCTGCCGCCGCTCCCAGTCCCGCCGGCAGCCCGAGGTCTGGGCGCGCACCGGGGCAAAGGGATACCATGCCCTGGAGTCAGACCGCTCCAAACTTCCTCGCTTCTTCCCCTCTCATCATTCCCGTAGCGCTAATTGCTCTGCCGGCGTTTTTCAGTCCGCAAAGGTACCACATGTCACTTGAACTGACGGCCGAGCAGCAGAGCCCCAGAGAAGGAGCGGAGTCCTGCAGCTGGAATTTGCAGTGGCTGCAGCTGTGCCAAGGTCCGAAGCGCTGCAGGCAGAGGCAGCAGTGGCCGGGGCTCAGAGGGGAGCCCTGCCCGTTCGCGCCCCGCAGACCCCTCCGCTGTCCCGACCCCCGCCGCCCGCAGCCTCCGCCGAGGGCACCTTTGTTTGCAAACAGCGCGCACATGGGCGGCCGGCCGCGCTCCCGGCACTTACATCCATGCTGTCGAGGCTGCTGTCCATGCTCAGAGCCATCGGACGGCTCCGCGCTCTCAGGCTGTTGCCGCTGTCGCAGCCGCGCCTCTCGCAGTGACACCACTCGCCGCTGCTCCAAACACGCCCCGGCTCTTCTGGCGGGACGCGCCGCTTTTATAAAGCCCCAGGCTGCCCCCCCGCCGCCCCCGGGGCAGCCGCGTCTGGCTCCTCCCCGGCGATGTCGCCGCGCTCTCGGGCTACGGGCAGGCGCCTCGGGCTGCTCTTTGTCTGCCGCCCCGGGCATGGGAATTGCACTTGCCCGGCGCGCCCGCGGGGGCCACGCTCCTCACGGGGGCATTTGCCCCCTTCTGATTGATGTGTTCATACAAGCGGGCTTTTGAATTTCCCCTCAAGAACATTCTTTGAAGTGTGTTGTTGAGCACTGGGTTGCCATGGGTACCCCAGGCGGGCTTCGAATGAAGTCACTGGTCCAGGAGTCGTGTGGAGGAGGAAGACCAGGAGTCCTGTATGCCATTCAAACTAGTGGCAACTCTGTCCTCAAACTTGTCTCTTCCCTCCTGCTGAGGAGAGGCAGGAAGCAAGGGCTGGTCCCTATTGAGGGATGAGAGATTCTACAAACTTTTCAAGGACTGCAACGTAAGTGGGCTGCAGGTTGCCCTCTGAACTCCTCTGGCACCTGTGGGTTTGGGTGAGAAGTTGGATAATGATCCGTTTCATGTAGCTGGATAATATTTTAAAAATCCAACAAACAAACAACCAAACAACTACCCAAACAAACTAACCAACCAAACAAAACCCCAACAACACACCCCCCCACACACAAAAACCCCACCAATCCAAACCAAAACACCACCCCACACACCAAAACCTAAAAAACTGAAACTCCACAAGAAATAAACCCTCAAACCCTGAAATTATATGTGTAGGCTATACATAGCAATCGTAGAATAGGTTTGCAAGAGAAAATCAACCCAAATATAGAGACAAACAAAACAGAATAATTGATTTCCTCTACAGTTATCTCTGGGGTCTCAGTACTGTTAATATTCATGCAGGCAAATTAATTTCCAGAAAAGATTTTGATTAGCAGAGTGTGTCATGTGTATGTCCCCCCTCAACTTCACAACTCACAACAATAAGTTATAGTGAGTAACTGTATTGGGAATAATTTATTCAGTTATACAGATTTACTCTTTACATTTGATTTTTGTAGTGGAAAGTAGAAGGGAGAGAATATTCTTTATGTAATAAAATGTTCTCAAATTACCCCGGTAGCCTCAAGGGATGATAAAAGTGAAAGTTTGACCAAAGTTTTGTTCTGAAATGCCCCATGATCAGTTTACATGCGAGTTAGTTAAAACACCAGTTTCGAATACAAATATTATCTTCAAGTATTTGACAAGAGTTACTATCTTACTCTTCCTATAACAGCTCTAGAACCCTTTCTCACCCCCTACAGTGAGTATGAATTTGGTTATGATTAATAACCAAATAATGTTTATCTTTAAAAACATTGTATGTAAGGTATGACCTATAATGTGACTGTATACTTTCACTGCAATGTAATTTGATAGTAATTCATATTTTGTTAGCAGGTCTGGAATATCACATACAAGTTGTAATAAAAGAAAACTGTAACTGATTATAATTCAGGAATTACCAGTCTTCAGGAATTCAGTATCTACTTTGTGTTCATATCCAGAAAAATCTGAGGGATACCACACTAGAATTCTATAAAAATGAAAGATCTTCTCCTGAGTCTCCATAATTAGATACTAACCCTAAGCTTATGATACCATAAATCTTCTTTAAGAACAAATGTGACAAAATTGTAATTATTGCTATTAATTTCTTATTTTCCACAAAATCCATGATACGTTCAATACTTTTTAGACACAAAAATAGGAAAACACATTCCCCAAGTCATCACAGAAGGTGCAGCACAACATTAGATGTTCAGGCAGATAAATGAGCAGATGAGGGATGCTTGTATACAAATGAGCAGGATCATGTCTAAATAATCATCTTTCACTCTTTCACTTATGGGGGATGCCCAGCTCATAGCACCATCAATTGCCATGCAGTTTTCAGCAGGGATATGGTGCTGGAAAGGCTCTCCAGCCTGCTAAACATGCAAACCTGTGAACCAGATTTTCATAAATACACATATTGAACAGGTTCTAAAAAACTAATCAGGACACAGAACTGCACACAGGGGAGGTGAGCTTTAAAGAAAAATTGGTTTCTGCCTTTCCAGAAATTCATTTGGGTGACAGATGTGTTTTTTGGAGCAGTATTCTCATCTTGGAGGGGCATAGATTAAACATTGCTCTTTCTCTAAGTGTGCAGTGCAGGACATTAAAACATGCTCATCGTGCAGGTGAGTTGTAGCAATGGCTGCAGATGAGCAAAAGATATATAATGATATTATAATATAATATAACATAGCATGTGAGGTCTAGAGCTGTTTGACAAGTTTGAGAGTTGCTCTTCATGGGGTGGATAGCATGGAGTGCATTGACACGTGGGGAGGGATGCACAGAACTGTGAGTGTAGTTTCAGCCCAAGCAAACAAATGTTCCCACAGCTCCATATTACTGTACAGATAGACCTGTAACAGCAAAATATATTATGTAGAAATTGATTATGTTAATTAGTGGGATATGGGACAATCACTCAATTACTTGTGTTCATAGATAGCCTAAGAAATTTGGAACTGAGGAATGGTTCACTGGATTAGCCCTGAAGCATGCTGAGTGAAAGGAAATTTGGGGATGATACCGATCTGATGAGATGTTACTGAGGCTTGTTTGGATGAAGGTCCTCTAAAACTGTCATTCACACTGCTGCTTTGTTATCTATGATCTCTTTTGTTTCCCCTATCAGAAAATCCATGTGAAAACTTCCTTTGTTGCACAGAGGACCATCCAGGGCAAGTTAATGATTTCCAAAGTGATAAAAGAGGGGAGCTGTTTCTGCAGAGCATGTAATTCTGAGTCAGCTACAAATCTTCTTGAGACAGAGCTAGCAAATAGCAATTTCCAAGCTTATGTTTTGCATTACATGTTTCCCTGGTCACAGAATTACTGTGAAAATCAGACACTTCCTAACCCACGTAAAACATGTTTTTACTACTGATCACACACCTTCTAAGAGTCAAAATCCTACGTGTTCTTACACTGTTAGAGCAAGAGTACAATTCCTCATGTTGTTAATCATTAACTATTTTCTTCTAAAAAGAGACATAAGTGATGGTCATGTAAGAGCAAAGTAGTTACTAACAAACCTTTCTAATGGTAAAAATACTCTTTTGATTCAGCATCTACAGGAGTAGAAAAATAAATTGCATTTTATTTAACCACGACTCTATGTTAAATGATTTACTTAATCTGAAGGCTTCACAAATGCCTTTAACAAAGTAAACTTTTAGCTAATAAAACTTTGATGGACCATTTCCTGTGGGCAACACCTAATGCAAAGGAGGTATGATCCTTGGATTATGAAATATATGAGTACCACCATGTATTACAGTGGTATATTAATAAATTTTTTGTTATTTTTGTAGCATTAATGGAGCTATACTTTCAGGGCATGTAGAAGATTGTATTATAAAAATGGCTGAAATGACTGTGCTATAGTACAGGAAGTGAATGATTTTCAAGTATTCACTGATTTTCTCTGTGCGTGCCAATTCCTGTACTGGAAGGCTTCTGACAGTAGAGTGTCATCTGAAAAATTAACAGAAAATGTGCTCAAGAGTTGCAAGACATCAACTTTGAGTAGTGGATTTTTCTATTCTAAAAGATATTCCAGGGAACTGATGCTGTGGATTTGCCGCTAGATGAAAAGCAGTTTCCTGATAAAACTCAGAAGTTTATTACAATACACTGGATTGACTTAATGACAAATGGGTCCTCAAGTGGCCTGAAGTTGTATACATAGAGAGGAAAAGGATATACTCTCCCTTTTCCATCTGATCTTTCTGTTGAAGTGGGAAAGGTATCAATCTTACGCCTGTTAGAATGGTTACAAGCGGTTTGCTGAGGTTGGGTTTCAGTTAATGGCTTTCTTTGCTCTTGGTTCTCAAAGCTCCCTTTCTCCATTTCTTCCTGCCCCTGCTGCAGTGGAAAAAGCCTACCAACTGTTACCCTGCTCCTGGAAGGAAAGTGCCCCATTTATGGGCAGGGTGCCACCTACACTTACTAATTTGAAAGCAAAAAGACTAAATAAAACCTGTGAATGAGCAGGACGTATCTTTCAATTAGTAGCATGTTACATTGCCACAGAAATGAGTCCCTGTCTGAAAGGAATGATACTTGAATATCAGAACAAAATTGTAGGAAAACCCTTAACATCAGTATAAGGAAACAAAAGTGTTATCAGCACAAACCCCAGATTTCTCTCTGTTTCCTTGCTTTTAACAAGGACAATTTATATTGTTTCCTTTAAGTATTGCCACAAGGCCAATATGTCTAAAGTCAGGACAGAAAAGTCAGCAGAAAAAAGAAAGAAGTGCTATCCCCTAAAAAGAATCATAGTGACTCTTGTGTTTTAATCCCACCTCCATCTGTGGCCTGCAGCAAATCACTTAACCCTCTGACTGTGTTCAGCCAACTGTAAAATGGGGATAACAATACCTACTTACCTACCTCAGAGGAGACTTGTAGGGATTAATTGGTTGATGTTTGCAAGGCACTTTGAAGACAGAAAGTGCTTAATTTAGAGCCTGTTGAAATTATTGGTGACACTGATCAGCTAGAATTCAAAGGGGACCAAACTCATTAAGGTTCTGATCTTCCTCCATTTGGCTGTGTTTATGGGTTAGCAAACCTCACTGCATGCGGACAGTTTATTGTTTGTTTGGAAGCAGAGTAGACTAAAAAGATGCTTTGAACAACTTTGTTAATCCTTTTAAAAAACATGTCATCATTTGCATATCACTGGAGCTGAAGGGTTTATCTTTGATGATTCTATAGCAGAACACTTCTGGAGACATGTTGAAGTGGCTTTTTTTCCAGAACCGTGGTCAGATCAAAATTATGCAAACAAAGTAAAGCCTCCCTAATTATACATAAGTAGTTTCTTTCCTGCAACTAGACAGGATTTGGGCTTCCAGAGCATTTAGATAAATTTCTGTTTATCTATGAGATGTGTTTCTTATACTGTTCTTTTATGCTGTGAAGTTCCATTAGAAACTTGGTCCAGTTCAGTTTGGATTACTAGAGATAAAATTTGTTTCTGGGGATCCATGCTAAGAGCATACTATATCTTAAGAGCATATGGATAAATTAGAAAACATGTCCAGCTATTCATGCATACATGAATATTTGCCAAATGTCATGATTTCTTGTAGATAGCTTCAGAAACACAGTTGTATCTGGGACTGGCCACTGCTACTCCTGCCTGTGAAAACAGGACTCAGCTACTTGGAAACTAATAAACTGAACAGGGCCCTGAGCAGCCTGCTCTGGCTTGGAATCCACAGGTTCCTTCCAACCTGAATTATTCTATTATTGAAAATGCCTCCATCAGACTATGTCCTCGTGCCTCTGCTACTAGCAGTGCCCAGAGATATCTGGATCAAAACAAATCCCTTTATGTTTAATTGCATTAAACCCCTTTGCTCTACACAATAGAAATGGCATTTTGATGTTGAGTTTCCGCCCTGACAGTTTTTTATCAATCTTTTATTGAAATGGTGTCTGTGGAATTGTGTGCTTGGGATGTAGTAAAGTATGCTAGCATGTGCCACGTTTTGTTTATCATTTTCACACGTTTCTTCTACTTCTTTTCTTTGGATGCCATAGTAGGCATTTCTTTTCCACATGTTGTGAGCTTCTGAGCTTGTTGAAATAATTTACTTACCTCATTTGCCCACTTGTCTACAAAGTGGCACTGAAAGCAGAGCAGGAGCAACCACTCTTCCTGTTTAGCTCAGTTTGGCATCTGAAGCTCACAAATGTTTTAGTTTTATTGCATCAGCTTTGAAGTAAAGTCTGTACATGTGGATGCTGAATGTCAGCTCAGATGCTTGTTTTGGAATCCAGGATTTCTCCTGGTTCAGCAAGTAGGAAGGTTGCCCAAATTTAGTAATGAGCATTCTCATAGTTTCTTTCTTTTGGATCTCTCCTCCCACTGTTTCCCTGAAAATTCACTTTAGAATTCAAAAATTCCAAACACTTTTCTTTTCTTAGTATTAGAAACCAGGTTTGCCATATGCAATTGAGATATGTGCAAGAGTGAGACTGAGCTTACATTTTCGAGTCAGTCCTTGCTCCTTAGGTAATATTAGCATTAGCTCACTAACTGGGATGTCTGTTGAAACATTACCAAACATTTCTCAAACAATCAAAAAATCTCCATTAGATGATGACAAATTTTTGGTCCTGCTGCCAAGCCCTCTATATACAGTACTTGGCGAAACACCATCAGTAAATACCCATATACAGCCTGTTTTATCCATTTATTTATAGCCAAATACAAGGATATAGATGGAGAGCTGTAGAACTATTTATGGCAGGTACATTCCTTTCTCTGTTCATTAATTGCCAGTGAAATGAGCATGGTATTACACACTCCTTATTTTGAGCTGATTTATCATGAATAGTAATATTTGCTCTTGCTGGTCTGAAAATTTAGTAGGTAGGATTTGAGGCCTAAACTTTGTAAATAATCACTAAAATCACATAGTAGGATTCCTTCTCAATCATTAAGTGACAAACCTTTTGAAAGGAAGAGATCTGCTTGAAGAAATTATTGGTGTGTTGAACCTCTTTCTGTGGTTTAATGGGGAGTTAAATCCAATTTTCAGGGTATCTCTTACCACATAAAGAGTCATGTGACACAAAGAGCTTATCTCTTACAACTGAACTTGCTAAACTTTCATCTTGCTGGTTTAGATTAATTTTTAGGAAGCAGAACAGACAATTCTAGACAAACTTTATGCCTGTACTAACATCATGGTGTGTGCTCTGGATGATTCTATAGAAAAGTGACAGCATGCTAGTGCCTGATCCTGGTCAGATCCAGAGGGAATTGGGAATTCAGCAACAAAATGAGGAACTGTGGAGCCCTCACCCCTACAGGAGGAGTTGAGGCAGAATCCTTAAGGAGCATGAAGAATAGAAGAAGAGCACTCTAGGAAATAAAGGGCATAAATAAATCTCTTCCTGGCTTTTCTTTTTGCACAAGGAGAACTGCATTTGGCTTGTACATGGACCTTAAGGTGAAATAGCTCTGTTGCTCCCTGCCAAGGGCAGGAGAAGTCTCCATCTGAACTCAGATCAGTTCTTTTTCCACTGTCTCACCCGACTATTGCACACATCACAGAAGCATCTAGAAGCTGAGTTGTGATGAATATATTTGGTCATATGTGCACAGTTGTTCACGCTTCAATATGCCTACTATGCATCAGGCCACATAGAAAAAACCATCTTCCCCAAACCTGCATGTAAACAGAGAACAGGTGAGTGTCAGTGGAGAAGAAAGGGAAAGCACCATCCAAACAAACTGTCTCTGTGTTTAGGTTTTTCATCACCCCCAAGGTACACCTGAACACAAGAACTGGGGAGTGTAGGAACTCCAGTGCTTTAAAGTGATGGTTCCAATTTAGCTTAATTTACAATTCAAACATTTTCCATCTAAAGCTGTAGTCTACAATCCTGTTCCTTCATTCATGAGTGCAGTACAATTGGACATGGGAAGAAAAATTTTAGCCCTAAATACTCAATTTATAGATGAATTTGCTATTCTAGGAGTTTGCCATTATTTTAAGCGATGGTTCTATATTTCTGAGGTTATTTTTCAGTAGTGAGTGAATACTGTGAAAAACATACAAGAGGGTAATTCTAAAAATACTCCTAGGTTACAGTTTGTGTTCAGGACTGTCTGTACCAAATCATATTCTTTTTTTTTTTTTTAAACGTTTAAAAACAGGAAGAAGCCTTGCTTCTTCTGAGGACCCTGACAAATGTTTCTACCTGGCTCTTTCTAGAAAGATCTCTTCAAGTGCCACAGGGGTCACTGTAACCATGGATACTTATACTCCATTTTCCCCTGGTTTTCTGTGAAAAACTTGGTAGGATGCCCAGTTTAGACCACATTTTGTGTTAGGTAATCATAGGCTCTGTTCTTAGGCATTGTGGTTTTAAGTCTTCAACGGTTTCTCTGTGGTTTGAAAGCTCTGTTTTTTATTCCTTCTTCTTTTCTAAGCAAAGAAGATGTTAAAGCAAAGTTGCTTGATAACACTTATTCCACCAAAATATATCTTTTGGGAAGGTTTGATTGCTGTGTGGTTTAAAACTGAAAACCACTCAGAAACCACTTAAGCATCATATTCAATGCAAAATATCTAACATTTTACTGCATGTGGAAAGAGGCTGTTCAATTTCTGGAACTTGTTAACATGCACCTAGGAATTAAGAAAGACTTGATCTGTTTTCAGCATGTGTCTTACAAGTCAGTCATAGAAAGATTTCTAAATGCATTTTAATGAAAAGTAGAATACTTGTGATGTAGCCTGTCAGTCCTCCTTTGCTGCTTTGATATAGACCTACAAAGGATCTGAGGGTGGTAGGAGTGGTGTCATCCAGCTGAAGGAAGAAACTAATTATAGATTTTTCTCACCTTTTGAAAACATTGGAGGTGTTGAATAGGTGGACAAAGGCAAAGATTCCCAATATGAATGAGAATGAATGAGTATATGGAAATGGAAACCACTCTGCTGGACATGAAAGCAAAGAAGGTCAGATCCTCTCAAGAAGAGCCCTATCAGCTCCATCAAATTCTGAAA
The DNA here is from genome assembly GCA_013400635.1 of Hypocryptadius cinnamomeus. Classification (NCBI taxonomy): domain Eukaryota; kingdom Metazoa; phylum Chordata; class Aves; order Passeriformes; family Zosteropidae; genus Hypocryptadius; species Hypocryptadius cinnamomeus. The sequence continues at coordinate 1,321 of VYZP01078216.1, read as the reverse complement.
GGACTGTGTTAAGCCTTGAAATTGTTAGTTTTTAATAATCTGTCAAAACTAGGACAAAGTTATGTGACTACTGGCTGCAAATGCACAGCCTACATCTGAAAATAATAACATGGGTTGCTATTCTATTGCTTTAGTTGTCTGACTGGAGTGCCAAGCTTTAGAACAACCTCTGGTGGGAAGAATATTTAAAAATCTGGAAATAAATTGAAACCAGAGCAAAAAGAGAGTTGAGTTTATAAAGGTATATTGTAGTAGGACTACTTAATAGCTTTTATTGATAATTACTTCTCTAGGCAAATGGAATACAGTAGGTTTCACTTGTCTGGACCGTAGTAAAACATTTCATAGGATGCTCTTTAAGTGCTATCAATTCATTGAGCTAGGCTCTGAGAATTAATACAATGTATCTAATGTGAAGGAAGACATTTATAGAGGAAAATAGCAGTGATGACGCTGAAGAAAACCAGTAGGCTGCTGGAAGGCAACCAGGCTAACTCTTCAAGGTTCATGGGTGGAACAATGGTTACTCTATTTTGTGTTAGCTTTGGAACAAAAAGTAGTTAACTCCTGAAATTCACTGCTAGTGGAAAATGAGGTGCCACTGCTGAAATTGGGATATCCTCAGACCTGGCAGAAGTGGGAACACACAAAGAGAAGAGCCAGGTGCAGAATGAGTCTGAATTTCTCCTGCACATCTGGAAAAGCTGCATTGCTCATTGAATGCATCAAGTAGGGTACACTGAAGGGAGAAAGAAATACTGAGGGGAGAAAGTGCTGTCGCTGCCAAACAGAGCACTGAAAAGGTGTCTTCTGAAATATTTTTTTACAATTCTTTACAAGAAAAATGAATTCAAATGGAATAGGTGCAGAGAAGGGTGATTGGGGTGAAGTGTAGAATGGAGAGCTGCTCCTGCAAGAACAGGCTGAAAGAGCTTCTTTTCATCAGTTCACCAAAGGGATGTTGAAAGGGACAATGAAGCA
>VYZP01078180.1:0-26206 GCA_013400635.1 Hypocryptadius cinnamomeus | reverse complement strand
TATGTGGGGTTTTTTTTCTTAGTGAGCTCAGTGTGTATTGAACCATGCAAACACCTCTCCCAGCAGATGCCCATGCTGCTGCTTTTTCCTGCCACTGTTCGTCCATCACCCCCTGTGCCAGTCCTGCTGATGTGCCCTGCAAACTCATCACCCTCTCAACCCCTTCTTAACTCAGAACAAAAATCAGTTTGGAAACAGTAAAATGCACAGCCTGGGGATGGCATAGAGGCCTCACGTCAAGGAAAAAATCAATGTATTGACAACCTTTAAACTTTCCATGGGGAGAGGAAACAGTGCCAGCTACAGCAACAGGCAGGGCTGGGGGAGAAGGACACAATGGAATGGCAGCAATTGCATCTCGTCCCCTCTCACACACAGCTTCACATCTGATTCCCATGGGCTTTTTTTGGCACGTCAAGAAACAGAGGCAAGAAACAAAAGCCCTGAGAAAGGCAGCCGTGGGGGCAGGGGCTGGGGTTGGTCAGGCAGCCTAGAGGCAGGGGAGGTGACAGCTGGCATCTGCTGCCCTTGCTGCAGAATTTATGGACTTCTTTAATGACTGTTTTTCTCCTCCCCTCTTTAACTGTTTTCCTCAGCCATGCAATTTGCAGCTCCTGGACCCCTGCTCAGTGATCTGGGCTGGGGACCACAGCCCAGCCCAAGATCTCTGGCAGGTGCTCCTGGACATTGAGGCTGGGGGCTGCAGGAGGCTCCAAAGCATGCACTGATGGCAATTTCCCCCTGCCTGTGACGCGCAGGTTTTCTGCTCCTTGTTTTGGCCACACACACACTCCTCACAGCTCTCTCCACCCCATCCACTTGCTCCTAGCTTCTCCCCCTGTCTCAGGCCATGCTAGTTTGCACCACCTTTGTTTTCTCCTGTAGCTTCCACCCACACTCCCACCATGACCGAGCACCTCCACCTCCCCTGTGGAGGTTTGTGGTTCTTCAGGCAGGCCAGCACTGCCTCCAGGAGCCTGGCCCACAGGGCTGGCTGCATTCAGCAGCAGCAGGGATGTGGTCAGACCCACACCAACACATGGCACCCTGGGAGGCATCAGTTGCCCAGCCGCACACACAGCATGTGTAGAATCCATCCCTGTGCTCTGAAGCAGAGACATCCCTGCAGGCTCCATGACCTTAGGACAGGCAGGAATAATCATCCTCTTTCAGTCAGGTGTCCTAAATCCCATTAAAACTAGTCTCATCCCTCTGTTTCATAGCTGTACTAAGGGCTTCAGCCTTGGTGTCTCACTGCCCTCCTAGGACAGGGGCTCTCTGCTTCCTTCTGCTGCCAAAATGTCCCTAGTGTTGCCTGGCCCTGGCACCTCAACATGCCCCAAGAAGCATGGTGGAATGGTTGCCTCTGGAGGCTTCTGGGACTGGCTGTCCCCATTGTGACCCCCAGTGCCACCCCACTGCCCTCTTGGTTCCCCAGACTCCAAGCAGGACCCTGTGAAATCTCAGCCTGGGTTTGGGACGGGTGAGCAGCGTCAAAACATACAAAGCCGCCTATGTCTGAATCCATCAATTGTATTAATTGTGGAATGATCAGTGGAAGAAACCCCACACTGTGGAAGGGGGAACCACAAACACTGAATCATGCTGCAAAACACAGCACAGTCATCTGGCACTCAGTCTCTCTGGTTAAAAATATAAGATGGGTTTAGTTAAATAAATAATCTTCATACAAGATGTCAGACAAGAGTGGCCTACCCCCTAAAAAAGTTAGGTAGTTTTGGAGAACATCCAAAAAATACTTACTAAATTATAGTGAAACCAAACAGTCCCTGAGCTCTATTGATTTGGGAGGGGGCTGTGCTGGGCACCCAGTTCTGCAATGAGCTGTGCAAAGAATGCCCCTTCTGTCCCACCAGTGGTGGCATTTGGGCACCATGTTAGGACTAGACCCGCAGCCTCCAGCACAACAAAGCCTAAAGACTGTCCAAATCTAGAAGCTCTTCCATTTGCAAACTCATTGGCATCCAAGATTATTTCCAAACTTTGACACTCTGTGTGACCTGTATAACCAAAACCCCCAGGCTTGTCACATGTGTCATCTTCAAATGTTTTTTAAAATGCTATCAATGTCCTTGTGCCCTGATCACCTTCCCTGCAGACCAAACTGGAGAATAGGGTTGGGAAGACCCTAGTGTGCAGTGTCACCCAGGTAACCCCTGCCCAAGAGGGCATCTGCACAGTCCTGCTCTCCTGGAGCTCCAGGAAAAATGCCCCTGCGGACACGTCCTCACTGAGGACAGCCAGAAGATGCTCTGCACATGTGCCTTGGAGGGAAGAAGTAGGTGGTCCTGCCACCCCCATGGTTTCCTGGTCATCCTCCTTGGGTAGGAGGGGTCTCAGGGGAAGATGCAGTTCCAATTTTGATGGTGGTGCCCAGTGCCCCTTCCATAGGGTAGTGAAACTGTCCACAGGCAAAGGTTTCTCTGCCTGCAGAGGTGGGAGGACAGTCTGGTGAACTGATTCAGGTCACCAAGAGCAGACCACCACTAGTGCCCTACTTTCTCTCTGCCTTGAAATCTGAAGTCCTCCCTCAGCCACCAATCACCCCTCTGGTGTGGAGCGATTGTCACCAAATATGAACCCAGCCAAGGCAGTGCCGCCCTGAGGAAGTTGGTTGAGTTTCACAGACAGGCATGGATGGAAAAAAGGGGGTTATCCAGGTACAGCTGACAACTGGGGAGGCAACATTGCCTCACCAGCAGCTACCATGTAATGGCAGTGCTGGGCTTACTGATTCCTTTAGAGAAGATATTCTTAAGCCTTTTTATGTTTTTCCATTGATGTTTGTAAGCAGATTGGTGCTGGAGATATGCATGAACCCAGCTTGGCTGAAGTGCCCTGAGCCATCCTACGTTTCTAGGAAAGAAACATTGATGGCAGAGTTTGGTAAACAAAGCTCTTATGACATAACATAACAGGGACATCGATCCTGCCAGGAATGTGGGGTATGGTGGACCCAGACGCACAACACCAGTGTGTACCAAATCACTGGCTGCTAAAGAATAAAAACTGAAAGCAAATAATAACAGCTTCAAACTTTGTTCCATTTGCGTTCTCAGGGCCCCTTGACCCTCATTAATAAATAACAAAATATACAAATTAAGAAACAAGAAAAACAGAGAGGAAGAGGAACATAAATAAGGGAAAAAGGAAAAGGCACTTTGCCCAAGAAAGCTGGGCTGGACTCCCAGCTCAGGACAGCCCTTTCCTCACTACAGCTTGAAGATGCCAAAGTAGGTGTTGCCGTGGCTGTACTTCACTTTTGTGGAGTCTGTCACATTGACAAAGACCATGTCATCTTCCCGGAGGTTGAAGACACCTCCCACACGGATGGACTGGAGTTCACAGAGGGTCTTCAAGTGTCCTTCTTCATGTGTCTTCAAAGAGCTCTGTGTCTTTTGTCCTTTCAGTAAGAGCCGGTCCTCTTCCTTGGGGATATGTAAATAGATATAGAGGGTGAAGGGTGCCAAAGACACTTCCGTGGTGCAGAAGCTGACTTGGGAGTAGATGTAGTAGAGCCCGGCTTCCTCCACCTTCAGTTTCCCCTCCTTGTTGGATATCAAGCTGTTTGTGGGGCCATACATGGTCTCCCTCCACTCCAGCACTGTAGGGAGAGAGCATGGCAGGTGAGCTCGGAGAAAGAGATTTCCAGTTTGGCAGGCTGATTTGAGGCGACACCCACAGACATCTGGCTTCAAAGCCTCTGTCTGTCTGTGGGGTGCAGTTAGTGGGGTACCCAGCCCAGGACACCAACCCCAGCCCAGGGGAGCAGGGACCCTTCGCCAAGGCCAGAGCAGATTTAACACCTGTTGCTGATCACTGGCTTTATCAGCCTTGACTGCATACACGAGTGGAGGTACATTTAGCTTCCTTCATCCAGCCAAGTGGAAATGCTTAGCAAGGAGGATTGCCTGTGTTTACCACAACAGACCAAACACTGTGTCACTTCCATTTGCTGCCTTCATGGATTTCAGTGGGACACCCTCCAAGCCCTCAGAGCACTACCACAATATGCTGCAACTCTGCTCTTCAGAGCCTCCCATCCCAGTTTTTCCCAGCTGGGGGCTGCCTTTCCTCCAGAGTCCTTCCTCCTCTCGGCCTCTGGAGATGGCAAGACTTTAACAAGGAAGTACAAAAATTAACATTGCACAGTTTCTATCCCAACCTAATTGCAGAGCTGCAAGGGCTTAGCACAGTGAGTGCTGTTACTGATTGCCAGGACCATCTCCCACACAGATCAGGTGATGTCATGGATTTTGGGACACTTTGGGTGTCATCACAGTAGCTCATGTGGTTAGTGCAGATAAGCCTATAGAGGGACCTGGAAGCCACGGCTGTAGGGGTTGAGCTGAGCTACGACCTCTGGAATTTGGACGTCTACTTTCCCCAGCCTACAGATACACCTGGAAGAGCATCCAGGGGGAGCAACTTGGCTCCAAGAAGAATAATGGGTTCGACCACCCCAGCCCAGAGACAGTGCGCCATGGGTAGTCCTGGAGGAGCCACGCAGCCCATGGGCCCTGACCAAGCATCCCACAGGGATATTTCCCCATACAGTGTTGAGCTCCAGGCAACTGCTGCTCTCTGGACTGTGCTTTATAGGCTCAACAAGTGTTTGAGCAGAGAGTTTTAAAATACGGCAAGTTTCTCACTTCTCTGATCTTATCTAACACTAAGCTTTCCACAGGTAGACTGAGCCCTGGGTCAAATGCTGCATCAGAGATGGAAAGAGCAGTTGCCGATTACTGTCAGTTACTCCAGAATTAAATCAGAAGTGCTTAGATTGTGAAATCCTTGCCAGATGGAATGACTGACTTTGCAAGATCATACTCACTTTGGTAATCCTTGCTGTTGTGGGAAGTCCCTCAGCTAAGGCTAAGCCGAGGCATGGAGCAGCAAGGGCAACCACAGTCGATACAGTGGGATGCACAAATGCAAAAGGACTCAGGTGTTTCTCTCAAACCTGATGTGGCCATGGCTGTGAGTAATTGCACCTTGACTAAACCAGTTTGGAGCCCTATGTTGTGACTGCAAAGCCCTCAGCCAGCCCATCTTACTACCAGGACCACTATGGGTGAGAAGAGGATTAAATCAGCAGATGCAAATGCAAGCAGAGCCCTCCAGCAGCAGCCACCCTGGCAAGAGATGGCCAGGAAAGCAAAAAGATCTATTTTAAGAACAAAAGAAAAGTGGGAGGTTGCTTTCCTTAAATACAAAGCTAAAGAGTTTTCCACACATATAAAACACTGGAAAGATTAAGTCCTTGTGGTGCATTTCTAGGAAGGGCACATACAGGGCTACTGAGGACAACTGGGAGGTGTGAACCCCACATGGCACAGGTACACGTGGTGGCGTGGCCACTAGGAGGTTTTCTGTGTTTTGGGGACACACTTTTGTGCTGGAGTTGTTCTGTCCCTTTCCCCACCCTTAGAGAGCCGCAGGGCAGGACTGGGAATGCACACTGCTGTGTCCCTCTGGCTCCCTGGTCAAGGTAGGACCAAGTGAGCCTGTCTTACCTGAGCCTGCCTTGTTGCTCTGCTGACCTGCCAGGTGAACTGCAATCGGCTCTCTCTTCTCTGCTGCAATTTAGAAAGGCCAGCGTTATTGATGCTTTGGCACTCACTGTTTCCCCAGTGCTCCTCTGCAGGGACTGCAGCACCTTCTGCCCTTAATTTTTCTCTACAGGCCAAGACATCATCTCCAGATTCCACCCCCAGCCTAGAGTGAGGCAGGACTCCACTCAGCAAAGACTTTCAGGTGCCTCTGAGGTGCAACCTCTGATGGATGAAGCCTGTGGAGGAGATGATGCCACCTTGCCCGCTGCTGGAACAGGACCTGGATGTGCCCACAGCTCACCTGCCACAGATGTCTCATTCTTGCGTGTCAAACGGGGATGCTCATGGTGCTCAGGACCTGCGATGTAAAAAGGCCACAGATTTAATCTCGGGCTCGATTCCAACAACTTCAGACTGTCTACTCTGGCACCCAGAACTGCCTGTCCTGGGGAGACAGCCATGCCCAGTGTCCCCTTCTGCCAGCCCACACGAGCTCAATCCTACACCCATGGGGATGCTTCAAACCCCAACCCATCCCCTTCCTCCACACCATGCCCTGAGAAACTCATGGGCTGTTGAAGGAAACCTCTTCCCAGGCCAAGGAACTCCTCCTGCCCCAGTAAGCCATGAGTGCACTGGTTACACCAGGAAACTCACCTCTCTGCATTTCAAACTTGGGCTGCTCCTTGAGGGGTCTGTCCTGTTACAACAGCAAAAATAGATTGTTTTCTTCCAAATCAACGATTTTTTTGAAGTTTCTATATAAAAGATGCTCCGCTCATTGTTGAGGTTTGTGATATTTGGCTCCAACAGCCCTGTCAGGTCATGACAGAGGATACCTGAAGCCAGAGAGCCTCTCTTGTACCTTCCCCAGCTTCACACATGACCATGGGCTGTTTGCAGCAGGGAGTTTGTAGGGTTAATGGTCTTAGGTTTTATTCAATTAAAATGGTGGGTAAAGTTTATTGAAAACAATAACATAAACAAACAAGAAAAATCTCCTTTTCATGTGGGAGAGCCATGACGCAAGTGCTGCCAGTGTACATCCCTGCCCTGCAGTTGGGGTTTTCAGGACTGCTGAGCACAGCCTAGCTTAGACATAATTTTTGGTGGTCTGTTGGGTACTGTTGCAAACCTGAAGATTTAGCGGAGGCAGTTTTAGCTGAGGCATTTGTTGTCATGAGGCAGTGACAATGAGGAAGAAATGTTCCTTTCCTGTCTACTCCGGCCAGCACAACCACTCCTAAGCAGTGAATTCAGGGCTGAGCAGGATGAGAGCACCTCATTGCAATGCAAATTGGCTCTTCTGCATCCAAATGTGAGGAGCCTGCTCCAACTAGAGATGCCATCCCTGGGTCCATGTGTTGGCAATTTGCATAGCACCCTCATGCTACTCCTCACTGGTTGCCAGGAGCTGTTTCCTGGCCCAAGCCTTGCACTATCATTGACACCTCGGCAAAGTGGGTGGAAGTCTGTTCCCAGTGGCAGGTGGCCACAAGCATCCTCGCAGCCAGCACAGGACTGGAGCAAGATGCCAGACAGCAGGAAATCAATTATTTTCAGACTAGAATCAGGGAGTAGTGCCAAGGTGGCTGTAGCTCCATCTTGCCCACCACAAGCCCCAAACACACCATGGCATGTTGCAGCTGGATGTGCTCTGATCAAGGGCATTTTAGGAAAAAAACAATGAAATTTTTCAATAATATCACTATAGTGTAAAAAGAATACAGTATAAAAAAGGGCATGTGCTACACAGCCTAAAAGTAAAGGGCACCCATGGTTTTAAAAAAAACCTTGGGGTGAAGCTCTTTGTGTGATTGGGAACCCCTCTCCTTCTTCAGTGGGATCTTTATCCACCCAACAGCATGTACCTTGCACTGGATGTTCTGGAAACCCTTTATAACCTTTTCACAGTCCAATAACGTCGACTTCTGACCTTCTGCTGTCTGACATTTCTGTACTTTCTTCAGGAAGATGTAATCTTCATTTAAGCTCAACACCTCTTCCATCTGCCAACAGAGGAGAGAAGGGAAGGTCAATGAGATGTTAGTAGGAAACCTGCAACAGCTGGCAGCAGAGCCATGCTGCATTCCTACCAGCAATAAGTCCAGCCTGGGAAGCTCAGGGTTGGATGTTCAACACTGGGATGAGATGGGCAAACCGTGGGCAGCAAGAGCTCCCACCGGACACCCAACACAGCATCTGTGCCCTCATCTACTAGGAATTGAACCCATGAGGTTCACCCTGAATGACAATGCTAGGTGACAGGAAGATTGCTCAGGATCTATTTTCTATCACCTTGATAATTAATTTAAATGTCCATCTCTGACTTCTCCTAAAGAAACAGAAAACACAGTGGGTGGCTCAGGGGCTCAGGCTTTGCAGGTCCTTCCCCAATGGCCTCAGCAGGCAGCTGGGATGCTCACTCAGCCCCTCACTGCCCTGTCCGCTCAGAGGAGTTTTAAATTTTTTCTACTTGCTTATTGACTAAAAGCTTCGCCAGCAAAACAAAACAACATGTAGGCTGGAGCTGAATTGTGCCAAGATCTTCAGATTAAAAAAAAAAAAAATCAGAAAGCCAATAAGAAAATAATTAAATGCATCCAAATACTGATTTTTATATTTACACCTGTTTGGTTTTTTGTTGGTTTTTTGTTCCTTGTAAAAACATAACATTCAGTTAAATGGTAAAGAGGAAGTGCAGCTGGACATGAAGGCACACAGCTGGGCAGAGAGCTCAGCACAGGTAGCACTAAGATATGGAGGATCAGATTTGAAGCCCTGCCACAAGTTCTGAAGGCAACTGAAATCTTGCCACCTGTGACTGCATTTCAGCTGCCTCTGATCCTCGGCCATGTCTCCCTGTAGCCACATTTCCCTCTGCCAGAGACCCTCTACACATTCCTTCATGGGAGCCTGCAACCTGCATGCAGTGAAGTCCCCTTCCAGCCCTCTGATATTAAAGCCCCTCTAGCTCAACATTGTTCTCCACCCTTGTAGATCAGAAAACACACATCTAAATTTCGATTTAAGTTGAAACGACACATGTAAAAATCAGTAACTTCTACCGTATCAGTGTATCAGGTAAGAAAAATGCATTCTGGGTTTTAGACACGTATTTCTTTAGCTGGCAGTAATTTCTGGCTTGAGGGAAAATAGCTTTAGATTGGTGATTTCAGGCATCATGCAGTGTAGTTGCAGCCATACCAACCTCAAAAACAGCTTTCTGGGCATTAACTTTTTGGTAGATATTGTCCCAAGTATAGGACAGGATCACTAGTACTGTGTACCTTCAAAAATGGAGGAAGTACTAAGATCCAGTCTTTTCTTCCCTAAACTGCAAGACAGCACCTGAAGTGATATGTTGATAAAATCACCGAAACATGAAAAAAATTTTATTTCTGGACCTTTCATCCTCTCAGTTAATGTCACAGTGCTACTAAGTGCTACAAAATCAGAAAAACCAACACCAAGCCTAAAACAGCCACTTGCGTGTCTAAACCACATCCTCTTGTCCTCAGACTAGCCATCAGCTAGCAGATTTATTCTAAATGTCTCTTGGCAATTGGTCATTCTCTTTTTGTTAGCAAAGGGAACAGATCTCCCACATACGTCTCATGGCAAATTAAAGCAGAAATGAGGACATGCATGTGATAAATGATACTGCTGTCTCCATTCAGTGGTCAGCACCATTTTCCACCACGTTCATCCTCTTGGTGAGCAGATCTTACCAGACCTGAAGTCAAAGCATGCCAGCAATGCAGCAGGGACAGAGACAACGTTCTCTCTCCACTTACCTTATCTGTCCTCATGTGAAGATACAAACAGAAGAGTACGGTCCCAATGGTCTGCACTACAATAAATACAGTGAGGAAGCCCATGAACATTTTCATGATGCCAGGAGATGTGCTGCTGATGGGACGGGGTGCCTCAGGGCCGTACGGTTCGTTCATCCTCCGTGCACGTTGCTGGGGCTCCTCCAAATGCACTGTTTGCAAGTAGCATGAGAACTGTTGTGCGAGCGCCTGCTGCTCGGGGGATACAGCATACAGCAACCTACACTTCCTGGAAAAAGCTCTTCGTAGTGGGTAGGTTTGTTCACTACCATCTCCCAGAACAAACAACAACAAAAAAGTTGCTTTGACTTTCTTCTCTGTTGCACTTCCATGCTTTTTCCTACTCTTCTACCAGAAACAGAGAAAAGTTCTTATTTTGTATATTCATATATGCCCTTGAATCACTCAAAAATATTCCCTGGTGGGGTTTTTTTACTGTTGTGGATGAAAGTTTTGTGGCAAGTTGCGTTAAAAGAAATGTACACTGAATACAAGTACAGAGCTGCTGAGCAGTAGTGTGGGCTGCCAGGGGCTGGGAAGCACTCAGAAATTTGGTTGTTTCTCAAAAGGGGAAGAATGGCTTTTTCCTTTTGATTTCCTCTAAGAGAAGGATGATTTCTGCAGTGAAGATGCTTGGCTGAGGCAGGTGGGATTGTGCTGGTTTCTGCTTTCCCTTGTGCTCCCCCTGGGTGATGTCTCTGCCTGGGTAGGCTGGATGATCTGGGAGAAAGGACCATCTGTACAGACACTGTAACCATGGTGTGGGTACAGCTTTCATGCTCCTCAGCACACAATGGGACTTCGAGCTTGGTGCTTGGCTATTAGTTTGGAGAGACAAGTTTTAAGCAGCTTTCTTGATACCCTAGTGAGGTGCTCACCCTGTACCCAAGGGCACAAGCCATCTCATACCCTGCCCCACTTATCCCTGTTACCTGTACCTATGTACCTAGGCATGAAAAGGGCTGTTGGGAATGCCAGATACTCCAGCCAGCTTCTGACTTCCCAGCATCACTGCCATGCAACTTTGAGAAACCCATGTCCCCTCTACACCCTGACCTCTCTCGAGCTGGCTGCAGGTAGGTGAGGTCCCGCCCCCCAGCTCTTCTCCAACATTCATGAGTACACGTAACACTGCTAAAATAATATACCAAGTAAATACCAGGGGGTCCTCATTGCTTGCAACAGTGGACAGACCTCATTTTCTCCATGTAAAGAGAATAAATGTGGGGGTTTGTTGGGATGCAGAGGAGGGGGACTGCAAGAATGTGTTGAGGAGGACTGGAGTGCTGGTTTGAAGGCTTCATCAACCATCATGTAGAGTTGTTTTGAAAGTGGTATGCTAGAGGAGATGTTCTTATCAGATGTGGACACAACCAATACAGGGCTGGATCCTGTTGGTGGGGGGTGCTGAACAGGTCCTGCTTGTCAGCAGCCCCAGGAGAGGAGGCTACACAGTGCCTTTTGGGGCTGCTTAGAGCATTGCAGGATGGAGTCCAGCATCTGCTTTTCCCTATCTGCCTTCTCTCCCGCATCCTGCCCTGTGTGGTTAAGGTGCTGTGAGCTGCAAATGCAAATGCTGGTAACAAAGCACAAACACCTCTGCAACTGAATCTGAGTTTGACCTTAGCAGGTCACTGTGCTCCTAAATATAACATCATAATCACAAGTGTGGGATGTCTCCAGGGTCTTTCTGGGCAGCATTTGAGTAACTGGATAGAGGATGCCTTGGGGTTGAGACCCTGGCTGGTGCTTTGGAGTCACGTAACCCTTCAGCTTGCCAGGACTGTCACACCTCTGCAGTGAGGGGTAGGGCTCATCCTTTGGGAAGAAGCTGCCAGCTCTGAGGTCAGCTCCCCTTTTGCCTCCTAGAGGAGAGAGTAGCTGCTGAAGTCCCTCCCCTTGAGTGCCCGTACTCTGAGGGCTGCCCACACAGCCTGACCATCCAAGGGCTGCCTTTCTGCTCAGCTCATCAGGGCTTTCCAGTCTCCTCAGGAGTGTCCTCCCAGCGGCAACAAGGTGACCTAAACTGTGCTGGGGATGCATTAGTTGTGTCCCCAAAGAGGGTCTCCTCAGCATCACTGAGCTTTGGACCCAGTCCCTCAGGCTTGCAGCTCTGCTGTGCAGAGGACCAAGCCCACACACAGCCTGGGGCCACTGCCAGGTGCCTGATTTTATCTCTTTTTGTCTTAAAATTGCCATAATCTTTGGAAAGGCCAAGCCTGGTCTCCTCTCAGGCCTCTGATCTGACATCAAGCTCCTGCATACTGTCCCTATCATGGCAAGTTTGCCACAGGCAGGAAGCCATTTGAAAATCCCCAGTAATACTCCAGACAGCTGATGGCCACAAGGCCACAGTGTGGACCAGCACCAGCTCCCCAAAGTTCTCATGCTTTGCCTTTGCCCCATCACACTCACCAGCATTTTCCAGGGCTCTTTAGAGTTTCCTCTAAATTTAACACATCTGGGGGAAGTCACTAAATTACATGACAAGTCATCATTTAATACTGTTCCCGAATGTGTTGGGACAGAGGCAGCCAACAACGTGTGAAACCACAGTGCTGAGTGTTGCAGCGAGTTTTTACACAGCTATTCCTGAGCCATAGCTTTCTCCAGTGGACAAAACCTTTCCAAAGACATTTCTGTAGAGCCACCTGCTTCATCCAAATGAGAAGAACCTGTAGGAAATGTTGAAGAGCCCAAGCATGTCACATGTTGCATGCTCCTAAGGCTGAAGCCTTAGATGGGCTGACAACTGACAAGTTTGGTGAGGAGGATGGGGAAAGGCTCCAGTTTTGGGTACCCAGCACAAAACATCACTGGTTGGCCACCAGTGCTGCAAACCAGGAAACTGAGTTGCTCCTTGGCAGCACCCTGACAGGAGAAACCAGGTGGAAAATATGACAGTGGGGATCCTGGCAGAGGTTCAGCAGCAGCAGTTCCTCTTCAGGAAACCATTGCTCCACACCAGCAATCCAGCCCCTTGCTGCTGCAACTGGCAGGGAGCAACCCTCGTGAGCTGTCCACTCTGCAGCACCTGGTCCTGAGGCTTCTGCGGCTCAACCTGGACCACCACAGCTGCTCTCCCAGGGGTATTGGATCAGACAGGAGAAGCTGACCAAGCCCTGTGGCAGGCAGACCCACAATGAGCTGTTCTGGCACTGTGGCTGTTCAGAGCCAGGCAACCCAGGGACCTGCTGCAGGGTATGTGATGTCATTGGCCTCTTGGGACATGCTCTATTGCCACCTCAAATGGATAGTAGGGATGGGGTGGACGCATATCTCTGACTGTTTGGTTGCTGTAGGAACATGGGGGAGTGTAGCAAAGCGGGGAACACAGTCTTAGGGAAAGTGGGACGCGATCCAGAGAGATGATGGACGAGGAAGAGAGGACCCAACACCAGAAGGAACAGTCTGCCTTCATGGGATAATCCCAGGGAAGATGAAGTCACATCTTCACCTGGTGATGAGCCCATCACCAAGAAACCAGCCGGGTTTCCTTTCATGTCCCAAACTCTCTGAACGTAACCATACCCACCCACTTGTGGACCCAAACTGGTACAGTTCCTCCAGCCAGATAACCCTTGGGTGAGACAATGGGAAAATGTGATCCACTGCTTGCATTCCTATTGCCTGAGTTGTGGTGTTTCCGCTGATCAGCAAATTGTCTCCATTCGTATTCGGGGTTCTGAGTTTTGTTTATTGAGAAAATATCCGGTTGCCTGCCCCTGTGATGTGTCAAAGGCTGGAAGCATCTCTGAAGGCAGCAAGGTGAAAGCTGCTGAGAAGAGAGTGATTTTTTGGGGTTTTTTGGGTGCACGCTGTGGTTTCTTAACTAGTTTTTTAAAATGTGATGCTTGCTCCACATGCTCTTTATAATTAACAAAAGCTGGGTGTTGTGCAGCGCTAAGAACAACACACTCGAAAAGAAGATTTTATTCTGAGTCAGAAAAGGAGTTTGCCTGCAATGCTGTGGGAGTGATGCAGAAAGGAATCTATGAGAGAAACCTAAATTAAGTCCCTTCAGCCCAGGGCCAGGGGCAGAAGGGAAATTTGAACTTTTCTGCCATTTGCTTTTTCACTTTAGATTTTTCACTCTCCTGTGCCTTCTGAGCTCTCATGTCTCCAGAACAACCCTGCCATCAGAGAGGAAGAGGGAACAGAAATTGCCAGAGCACTGCAGAAAACATCACCCGCATCCAGAGAAGGAAAGGTTGCATTACAATTTCTGTTCACTATCTACCTCAGTCAAATAAGATAAAATTCTTGGAGTCCAGAGCAGCAAGAAGCAGTTTCAGGGAGAGAAAAATGTGTCAATGCTTGTGAAAGTCACATCCCCCTGTGGAAGAGAAGAGCAGAATATGCTGGTTGTAGCTACCATGGTGGCAACGGCAGGCTGCAGCCCCATTGCTTGCCATGGTCCTCAGCCACAGAGAAACCCATGTGGAGATGAGCAAAAGTTCCAAGCTCCTGCAGATGTGAACACAGCAGGTAGATCAGATCAGATGTACACTGTCATCTCCACTCATTTTCCCTGCAGATGTGAGAGAACATCTGCCCCTCCAGACATCTCTGCCACTGCCCAGAGCAGCAAAGAACAGTAGAAATAGAGCAACAGGGGATGGCACTGGGGTGCTGCTGTCCCTCTGAGAAACCCTGTTCCAAGGGTCCCTGTGCCCCCTTTGCTCCTTACCCCCTCGCCTCCCTGCCCTTCTGTACAATCCACAGTTGCACCCCAAGCCAGCCTTTTCCACAAGGAACTGAGGTGGGTGGAGAGCAGAGAACAGCAAAGAAACAAGCCCCAGTGACCCCACAGAGGATGGAGGGCCCCAAAGGGCATGTGGCTTTCATGCCACATCTGGGTGACAACGCCAGCCCTGCTGTGCTGAGCCACAGAGAGCACCTGACCTCAGAACTGCTGATGCTGAGCTTTGCTCTAGCTGCAAAACCACAAATGGCACTAGAAACTTCTTGCTGTGAAGACTGCACCTACTTCTCCCAACTTCCTAAAAATAGAGCCCAATGTGGGGAGGCCCACGGCCCCAGCCCTGCCAAACAAGCCCCTCTTGCCTGAGTCACGGCGGAAGGGAGCAGAACATCCCGTGCCTTCCCCCATTCTCGGTCAAGCGTTGAAAGCTGCTCTCCCTGCATGGGGTGCGGGGGCCTGCACCCATCAAAACCGCACTGAAACGCCCCAGCGAGGCTCTGTCTTTTCATGTTCAGAAAGGAGAAGGGAGGAGTGGGGGAAAGCAAAACCCGGGGTAGCTGCAGGGCTGGCAGTACCAGCACTGCCTCCCACGGCACGGTGCGTTGGGTGGATGGGGAGGGTCCTAGCATCACCTTTGCATCTCTGCTTCCCCCCTGCTTGTCCTGTTGGGCCAAAAAGGTAGACAGAACTGCTTGTTCAGCCTCCGTGTGGGACACACAAACAAACAAAAGCCTTGGAAGGAGAGGGAGGATGCTGCCGTTCCTCTCCCCACTGTGCGGCTTAGCCCAGTCCAGCCACGACTGCAACTGGCTCCAAGCACTTGCTGGGCCCCACAGACAAACCTTGCCACTACCCAGCATTGCCACAGCAGAGCCACCTCAGCTCCCACCACCCCACAAGGGTCCCTGGCCACCGGCTGGGACATGCCAGTGGATCAAGGCATTGAGCCTCATGGACAGTTTCACAGCTCTTGACCAAAGTCCAGGAGGAGATGTCATGTGCAGCTCTGGGATGGATGGGATCCCAAGGATTTCATGGGGATTTGTGCCCTGAGAGGTGGGTAAGACACAACCTGAATCAGCTGTCATTCTACTCAGCGTTTTTCTCCTTTCCCTCCCTCCAGAGGTGGAGGTTTGCAGTGAGCCTTCACCATGGCTGAGTCCTGGGCTGGCCATGCCTGGTTATTCCACTGGGGCTGCACAGCAACACATCCTGCAGCAAATCATGTGGATCCTGATTGGAAATTATCAAGACATGAGCAATCTCCTGAGTCAGATCTGGCAGCCACTTGTTCAATCTTTTGCCTGTTTCTTCTCCATTACACCACAATCCCCCTGCCAAGGCAATATTAATGCAAATTACTCATCTTTTCCCAAACCTTTCACACATCAAGCTCCACAAGGCTCTCATCACAGGGCTTTCTTCACTGCTACAGGAATCACATCTGTGGCTCTTCACTCATCCCCTTTCAGTCTTTGCTGTCATTTCTCCTCTCTCCTCATTGATCTTTGGATCCCCTGGGGGGGTTTGTGCTCCAACCTCTGGATAACTAGGATCCCGTTGGGGTCACACAGAGCCCCAAGGTAAGCAAGAGAGAGTGACACTGCTGGCAGTGGCAGGAGATGAGCCGGGCAGGGTGAGCAGCCAAAGGTGTGAGGGGCAGAGTCAGGAACACTGCTCTGACCTGAGAGCTTAGGGGAGGAAATCCTCAGCCCCTACTTGGGTCTAACCAACCCCATGGAGAAGGCAGCACCAGGGGCTGGTGGAAATTCACATGCAGCCATCTCGGTCTGGGAGCCCAACCAAGACACTGCATGCATGGTCAGAGGCAGCAAAACCAATCTTGAATCTCTTGCAAAGCAATGCAAAGGCAGAGCAGTGCTGCCTCCCATGCATGTTTAGATACTGCAGTGGTGTGACACAACCCTTTTGCTCTGAACTGTAAGCCAGGGTGCTCTGAGCAGGTCATGTTGGCATCACATGGAGCCCTTTTCCTACATGCTTCCACTCCTGTCTCAGCTGCAGCATGATGATGGGAAGGCTAAACCCAGCTCCAGCCTGAGCTTGCTTCTTGGTCAGGTTCAATACTTATGGCTCTGGGGCATTGTCTTGGTAACAAATCCTCCACAAAATCCCTGTGAACCTGTGAGAGGAACAGCAGAGAGCAGAGAACAACTCTGCCATCTACTGATTCCTCCAGCTCCTCTCCCTGCCTGATCCACATCTCCATTGCTGCCTCACACAGCCACTTGGAAAATTGTGGCTAAAAATGAAGGATCTCCGTGCTGGAATGTGATGCCACAGGAGATGCCAGAGAAGCCCTGCAGACAAGCACACATCCTGCCTAACCTGCCCAGTGGCCTAGGCATGTAGCTACAGTTCAGGCTGCAGAAGTGAAAAGAGCAAAGTAAATCTGCAAAAGCTGCTGCTGACATAACAATGTTCTTTGTTCTCATGCCAGGGACAAAACCTGCTTAGAGAAAATAAGAAGTCTGGTTTCCATAAAACACAGATGCTTCAGGAATTCCTCTGTCTGAAGAGACCTCAGGTGCAGGTTTCCTTTGCAAGGAAGCGACACCTCATGATTGGTGAGTGTCTTGTCAAGGTTCACAATGGCTTTCCCCACAGTCCATGGGAGCAGGGCTGGCTCAGAGTGTGCTTAGCCCAAACACTGGCAGCCACAGTGGGGGAAGAGTGGGTGACAGCCCCAAGCCAGCCTGACAGCCCTGACACCCTGACCAGAGAGTGTGCAAAGCCTGGGCTTGGGCTGAGCACTGACCTTGCTCAGCTGGTTCTGCTGATGGCCAAATGAGCACTGACAAACCCCAGACAGAAGTGAATGTCCTCCCTTTTGTAGAAACTCCTGACTGTGGGCTGAGTACAGACATCTGGGCAGCACAATGCCCTACAGAGCCATCAGAGGTGGCTCGAGCCTGGGTGGATCACAGCCAGCAAGGCTCTGACATGCAAGCAGAGCATCTTCAGAAGGATAGTGCAGCCCCAGATCCTGCATCCTGCTGATGCTGGGAGCAAAGCTGCTACAATTTCTAGGTACCAGAGGCTCTTACTGGCAGACAGAGGGTGCTTCTCGGAGCTCACTGTCTATTTATAGAGGCTTGGAGACTTCAGCTCATCTCACATTTACCACAGGGGCCAGAGGCGCATCCAGGTAGCATCTGCAGAACACCAGCCCTTCTTGTATTCCCATGCCCGGCCTCTCTCCCACCATACTCAGGCTGTGACAGGCCAGTGGCTGGAAACCCCTGAATGTGTCAGCTGCTTCTTCCTTGCCAGAGCTTTCCCATAAGATGCAAAAAAAATGTGTAGAAAAACCAGAGAAACATGGCTTGTTCAAGCACTCTGTTTCAGGAGATGATGGTGCTAAAAAAACCTTAAAAAAGAGATGATTATCCACATGCAGGTCCCCCAGGATGAAGTCATACCAGAGGAACCAGGAAGTTTCTCATGGAGAAGACTCCTGAAAACATAACTCATGCACAATAAATCAGGCACAGGGCTATGTGCCTCATGAGTGGATGCTACTTATGGGTCCAGATCACCACATCAAATTGCAGGGCCATGGGATGTCAGCTTCTTTGCTGGTGCCCAGGCTCATCCAGAGTCCCAGCAGTACATCCCCATACTCCCTTGGAACAATGCCCTTACTTTGGCCGATGAGACCTGGCCCGGGGACACACAGATGCTTTTCAGGACACACGTTTTCTTTCCAGAGCAGCTTGCTAATAAGCCCAGCTATTGAACATATTTCTTCTCACTCACTTGAATGAGTCACGAAACCCCAGAGGCTCTAATTCTCTTTTAGCAGAAAAGCAACCTATTTCAAAGTGGAAAATCTTTGGCCTAAAACCCCCTGCACACCTGGAGGGAAGTATTACGCAGAGGTGATGCAGTCAGAGAGGCTTGAATGCTGGAATGGCCACTTGCTGTAAAATACAGTGAAAGGAAAACCCCAGACAACCTGTTCAAGGAAAACACTACTGGCACTAAGCCTAAGGACAGGGAAAAAAGGACCATTTCTCCCCAGTGTTCAGGGAGGGGAAGATGAACGTGCAACAATCACCATTTTGCTGAGCCAGAAGAAAATCTACCCACGTAAGCATTGTGCTGTCATCTCCATGACAGTAATTGGGGGAACCATACTGGAGACTGGGTTCAGTGGTTGGACAGGAAGTAAAGCAAACCTAGAGCACATCCCAATCTATGCCCTCAGCATCAGCCTCCTTGCATCCCCTTGCAGGACATGGGCCAGCCAGGATGTGGATCCTATTTGCCTTTGGGATCTGGGCATATAGATGGAAAGATCTGGAAGGCAGGACACTGACTTTCTCTTGCTGCCTGTGTATGGTTGCTTATGATATCTTAGATAAGTCACCTGGTCTGAGTTTCATCACTGGCGAAATGAGGCATCTCTGTTGCTGGGTAAAGATCCAGAGATATAAACAGCCAGATAGATTCAGCCTGTATAGAAAATAATCACTATGCTAACTCTAATCTGCAGAGCAATATAATTTCAAAGTGTATTGTATCTCGAAGTGAGGCTGCAGGATAAGCAAAATCTTTTTTTCCCCCATGCTGAATCTGTTTTGGACATGAAGGTAATTTCAGAGTCATGTCCAAGCCCTTATGTCAAAACTTTTTCATCTTATTTTCCTCCCCTGTCTTGTTGAGTGGCTGGGTGAGCACCTGGCAGCAAGGTCAACCCACCACAAGGTCTCAGCCCTCCCATGAGCTACCCTTGTAGTTCCATTGTAGGAACTCATTCCTACAATGCAGCTCCTGAGGAACATCACTGCTCTTCCTGGCTTCCTTACCCAGGAATTCATCCTAATTTTCCAAGAACTGAGCTGAATCACTACAGCTACTGATGATGTAATGCAATGCTGAGTCTTAGTGCTGCCACAAGCACACAGCTGTGAAGCTCTGCTGCACTGACACATGATGCAGAGAGACTCTCTAAGTCACAGCCTGGATTTGGTGCAGGAAGCCAAATTTACCCCAAATTCCCGTCATAACAGCAGAGCATGCAACCTCTGGAGCAGTTGTTGGGGGTCTTTGAAAAGAGGAGTCAGGTGGGGTTTTTTAAGGTTTTGCAGGGCAAAAAAATCAATGGAACTGAAAGTAGGTTCACACCACAGTGCCCACCCATGCAAAACTATCATGAACCACAAAACCAGGTAATTACACAATCTCCTTCCAATGTTTACTAGGTTCATTTTTTGAGCACTGGCTGCTGCTTACAGCAGCCTCAGAAGACTTTAGGTAGAAAGGACCTCTTGGTCTGCAATAGCCAGAAAACCCATTGAGCTTGTCCTAGAGGGTAGAAGCATATGATTCAGGTCTCTGAGAATGAGCCCCAGTTTTCAAATAATCCTGAAAGAGTTTTGTATAAACCCAGAGCTCTCACATCACCTTCCTTCACATACCTGAGATCACAGGCACAAGATGTAAACCAACATTTCCACCCTGTGTGGTGAGGAAGGACAAGCATCTCCCAGCAGAATAGAGCTGAAGTCCAAGGTGTCTGGAAAGAATGGTTTGGAAGGGTCGGATCTGACTGACAGCAGGCAATGGGTATCTCTAAGACAAACTATGTCCTTTAAGCCCATTTCAGGAGCTGCCAAACACTGTCCCCACTGATATCCACACCAGGTTCTCTTTGGTCATGGCCAAAGGCACTATCACACAGAAAAGAACTGGATAATCCCTCCTTGCTCTCAGCAGATTTACCAAAACCCTGATATATATCTCTCCAGACTTGGGAAGAAGCACAATTTACAATCCCTTCGCACAGGTGGGGGCATGCCACCCTGCTTGCATGGCACAGGAGAAGTAATATTCCCTGTAAACCTCTGCTGGAATGTCCTCTTCATAGCCTGTGGATAATCTGTGTTCATAGGATGGGGCAACTTTCTGCTCCATCCTGGAATGAAGAGGAAATTTCTTCCCTAACAGTCACCACTACAACCCTTTGCAACGTGCTGGCTCCTGCTGGGTGGCCACATGCCAGTGAATCCTTCATAAAATTATGCCTCAGGTAGGAAAAAGGCCAGAACTCTGCATAGGAAATTAAATGCTCTTGAAATTCCATAGTTGTCTTGTGGATATTAATGTACAAAATTAATGAGGAGCCCTTGAGGGTTTCATACATCGGTCGAATGTGCAGCCTTGGTAAGTACAAAACCCCAGCATTTGCAGCTCTGGGATTAAGATTAAGGCCAAGGAAGAACTGACCAGACACAATTCCTAAATTTCTGTGTTCCTGCAGGGTGTGGTGTCGGCAGGAGCTCTCACCTCGATTGGCAGTACATTGCCCAATGGTTTTGGTCCACACACACAACATTAGAGGATGCGAGATGGGGTTGCCTGATGGTCAGTACACACCATCACATGGAGCAAGGGCTGGATTATGATTCCAACCCAGTCCAGCTGGAGCTCAGGAGATGCAAGGCATAAAAGCCATCCTACATTAAGATCAAAGATGCAATTCTGATCTCCAAGAGCAGCTGATAACCAAGGAAATTAAGGATTTGTGCACATCAAAGTTTGCTTGTAACTTCTTACACTGGGGGTTACATCCAGAGAGCTGCATTTTGGAGAGACCTGTGCTTCCTGCTGTCCCCCACAGCATGTCTGAGCTGGAAGCACCATCGTTTCCTCACACACTGCAACAGAAACACTTTTTTCTCCTTGCTTCACCTAATCTGATCCTTGCCGAGCTGCTCTCAGCTTTCATTTCCTCAGCCCTGAGAGTTTGTTGGTTTTACTGACAAAGTGCAGTAATGTGGCACTTCTCCAAGCTAAACCTGATGGAAAGTTTGCCTCCCACACCACAGTGTTTGACAGCAGCTCTGGGACACAACATGGCTCCCTGGGAAACAGTGGTAGCCGTTGAAGCCTGGACCTTAGGAAGAAAATCTGGCTTGCCTACAGTCTGTTACTGTCACCTTTCAAGGACTAAGGCATATACAGAGCACTGTGCTCTGCAGGCATGAAATTTGCATTATTCCTCTTCCACTGTGCATTGCAGGTGGCTTTACCACATGTCTTCCTCTTTTATCAGAGGGCAAAAAGATACTATTTGTGTTCCTTGCCCTAAACCGTTACTAATTCTTGGGTCTTTTGCTGTTTATACAGCCAATGTACTGTTCAAAGACTGCAGCAGTAGTAGAGCGTGATAAATGTCAAAGTCCTTGGGTTCACTGAGCATCTTTTCTTTCTGAACATCTCCACAGCAGATAAGCCTTGTCCAGATGGAGTCTCTTGGAATTAACCTGCCAGCATCATGACATGGCATCTGTCACCCAGGAGCTGCACATGTATCTCTCAGAAGCCCCAGCAGCACCATGAGTGCACTCACAAACCAGAGGCAAACCTGATGGCACATGTGCAAATATATTGCACACCCTCAGGAACACAGAGTGATAATTACCAGATGATGGAATATGCAGAAGTAGTGAGACATTTGGATTTGCTGTTATGACTGTTCTCCTTTCATCCTAGAGGTGGAAGTAACACAAGGCAGGAGATAAAGAGAAAAACCCCAGAAAGCAAAGAGAGATGCAGCATTTTCTTGATCCAATGACACAGGGGATTATGCATGCATGTGAAAACCTGTTGCAGAAAAAATACATACATAACAGGATGAGATCACGCAACCTTCCTGACTAAGCCGTACTGACACAGCTGGACTTCCCAAGTTAGGAGGAGATGCTCATCCTCTGATCTTGCTGCCTACACACCAGCAGCACCCAAGCACAACACAGAAGCTCAGCAACCCCTGGAGTCTCCCTGCAGAATAAATGATCGCAGACAGCACAATCACCAATACTATTATTTTTTCCAAAGAGACCAGCTAAGAATACATTAAATTTTTTGAAGAGCAATTTAGGGAGGTCCAAGCTCTGAAAACAAACAAAAAACAATGGATCACATTTATCCCTGAATATTCAGTTACACAGCAGCACTGAGCATTCAGAAAAAATCCAAGACCAGACTAATTTCCTAAATGGGCAATAACAGTATCTTCTTTCATGGCATAAAGACTACACACTCTCAGTATTTTTCCTGTATGCTAGATGAATGAAATAGAGCTACTTGATTTTAGGGCCACCAAGGTATTAGACTGAAGTGAGTGAAGCCATTGCTTCCAAAGGGCTCTAAGAGAAGTCCAGAAACAAACCAGATCTGAATGCAGGCTAGCAAGAAGGACTCTTAGTTTTACATCCAAACACATTTGATCAGTGAAAACCCAAAAACTGGTTATTATCTGAATAATTCATCCAAACCTACTTCTGAATAATCATAAATCACCAAAGTAGCTGTCAGCTGAGACAGCATCAAGAACACACATCGAGAGCCAATGTAACAGCTTTAAAAAATCCTGCAAATGCTTAGAATGGTTTGACTCATTTAATTGCTTAAATCAAGCCAAAATCCAATGTAATGACATCCTTATATATAAAGAATATGTCACAAATAATGCATCAACAGAAATGCATGTTTTACACAAAGAAGCAAAACTGGTCCTGTGGCAGATGCTCATTTACATATGTATTGATTTAATTATAGATTTCTCTCCCTCCTTTCAAGATTGCTAAAAAATGATTAACACAACCCCAGAACTGCGCAAACTAAGCCAGAGAGACTAGGGACAATAATTTCTTCCTTTGATCATGCCTACAGAGATGTGCAACATTCCTGCTCTTGTTGACTTGAACAAAGTCAGAGCCATGGGCAGGACTGCCACAGCTGCAGCTCCTGATGCTCCGCTGCATCTGAGGGAGCCTGTGTCTGCCTTCATAAGCATAAAAGGCAGAATCAGGCCAGGAAATCCTGGGCTTTTCAGTCGATATTAAAGCAGATTTTTGTGTTTGCTGTAGATGTGTGTATGAGAGACCAGGGGGTGGATTTGCACAGGGGTATGAATCTGGCTCTTTTGCTCCCCAGTTTGCAAAACCACAGAAAGCATTTTCCTCAGTCAAGGAGGAGCAATAGAGAAGGCTCTTATTTCCCTGAAACCGCTCCCTTCCCAAGCTTCTTCATAAAGACAGGCAGCCGTTCTCATTAGTCACTGTTACACGGTTGTTTTGTGCCCTGCAGCCTGTCAGTGTGGGAAAACTGCCAGGAATCAGAGCAGCCTGGCAGCTTGCTGCAACATCAGCACCCTGCAGGATGATTCCAGAGCTGCTTCCCAAACTGTCATTTCTCAACAGCAGTTTCAGGCTGCTTTCCTGTGAAGAAATGAAAAAAAACCAAACCCTAAACAAATGTGATTGCTTTTTGGGAAACCTCTACACAGTCTGTGGGCAGACAACAGGTTTCTGTGCAGGCAGGGGGGTTCTTGTTTGTGCCTGTGTCAGGAGGATGCCGCCCAGGATGTCCTGCAGGAATGAGACACATCCCTGACTTGCTGTCTGCCCATGTCTGTGAGCTCCACTGTGACTTTGCCTCCTGATCTTCCCCATTGTCTCACCATCCCACAGGTGTTCCTGCGAGACAAGCTCCACAGCAGTGTGTTTTGAAGGGCAGACCTAGAAGCCTCCTCTTCAGACCCAGCTCATCCTCCTGCCCTGTCCTGACTCATGCCCTATCAGCAGCTCAGCCCTGGAGGTGGTGGGGGGGCAGGGGGAAGGAGTCCCACAGATCAGCTCTGTTCAGTGCACCACCTTAGAGGTGATACATGTGGATTCTAAGCCTTAAATCCGTCTAATAAACCGAATTCTCTGTAGTAATATTTTTGCAGTGGTGCAGCCATGATTCTGGTCCTACAGATTTGAACAAACCTGGAAAAACAGTCCCAGTCATCCAGGGCAGGTGTTGGGTAATCATTTCATGCTCTGTTTGCAAATGTAGATATCAGCAAGAGGGTGCTTAAATCCTGCATGGAGCAGAGTAGAAACAGGCCCAGCCTCTCCTGTCCCTGCTCTTTTACTCAGAGTAAAACACTCACCTTTGTGCTATGCAGCAAACTCAGTTTTTGGGCACCCTCAAGTGGCACAATCCTTAATGCTGTTTTTCTAGGATAGTCCCTTTGTGATTTGCAAGCAAAATAATGCCTGACTGTTCTTTGCACACTTACAGGCAGCAGTCATTAGTGCAGCCTTGGAAAGGAGGGAGAAAAGAGTCCTTTCATGCTAATCTTAGAATGTGGCACAAATCCAGCACCAACAAACAATGTAGGGTGGAACTGCGATAGTATCACATGCCTCAAATGTCTTGGTTATGTGACAGCTTAACTAAAGCCAGGAAGTTTTCCTTAGAATCGACTTTGTCTACCTTGGAAAAGAAAAACCAAACAACTTTATGCATCAAAAAGTCCAGCTGGAAGATTTTCCTTATTGCCCATCACTTTTAATTAGCTAATGTGTTTTCCCCTGGAGTGGGTTGAGCACAGCACTCAGACTGCACACGTTGTTCCTTGGCTTGGGAGATGCACATGGCAACTTCTCTTATATATCATTTATCCTGCACGTGCTTGAGACTTGATGACGTTTTGCAGTTCACATGGTGCCCATGTAGCATGGGTGCTTCTGCACTGCTCTTCAGACTCAGGGTGACAGTGTCTAACAGACAGCTGGTACAGGATTATTTTAGGCTGTGCTCAGTCACCAGAGATGCCCTTTGGGTGTTCAGTACCTTAAGATTCCTTCCATCCACTCAATTTGTTTTTCTGTTTGGCAGAGGGATCTATCTAAAGTGACACCTCGCTCTGGGAAAACACATTGGGAGCTAATTGATTGCGTTATAATTATGAGCATAGAAACTTTTTTTTTGGTGTGTGTGGGAAAGAGCTGTTATTTTATCCCTGTCTCAGGTGGAAAGGTCATTAGCAGGAGCTGTAATACTGTTGCATTCCAGAATGAAATGCTGCTTGATAATATTTTTATATAAGCCAGTGTTGATTCCAGCATTAGCCTTTTGGAGAAAGATAGATGGGGAAAACACAAATGTCCTGGTCAGACACAAATCCAGCGCTCACAAATCCTGGGCTGGGGCAATGGAAGGAGATGGGGGTACAAGAGGTGAGGATGAAGGTCAAGGAAGCAGCCACTTTTCTCAGGGCTTTGTGGCACCCAACTTAACCCCCACCTAGACACCAGGCTGGGGGACAGCATGAATCAGCAGTGAATTCCAGGCATTGGGCTCAGCCAGGTTCATGGTGGCTCACAGGGGACCCTAGGCACTCCTGCTGGACCCCGTTTTAGGGAACACCACATCTGAGTTGGCTCACATTGGCTCAGCCATCTCCATTATGGCTCCAGGCATCTGAAAACATTCTCTGTGCTGTCCTGGACAGCCCAGCTGCTGCCTGCCCAGCACTCAGCTAGTTTTGCACCTCCTCAGTAAATAAATTGTGATCTGCAGCATATGACCACAGTGCAGCTGCTTGTGCAGAAATATTGTCAGACCAGTAACACACAGCCCTCTGACACGGCCTGCGATACTGAAACCCCTCCCAGATACCAAGGCATCAAAACCACCAGTTTGTACCAGTTTTCTGCTGAAATCCTCCAAGAGTAATGATATATGCCAGATCAAAGGAGTACCAAACCAAACTCACAGCGGGTCAGCAGCTAGGTGGAATAGAGCCCTGAGCCCAAAACATGC
Organism: Hypocryptadius cinnamomeus; assembly: GCA_013400635.1. NCBI lineage: Eukaryota > Metazoa > Chordata > Aves > Passeriformes > Zosteropidae > Hypocryptadius > Hypocryptadius cinnamomeus. Next base: position 461 of record VYZP01078180.1, on the reverse strand, counting down.
AATGTTTTAAACCAGACACTGCAGGAAAACAGAAAAGTGGTGAAACAGCACTTTTACCCTGGACCAGGATTGCCGTGCTTGGTAAAGCCTGCAAGAAAAGGGGATTAAAAACCACATGACAGTAAAAAATTCCAGTGATGAGTGAGTGTTTACCAAAGGCTACATGCCACATGGGTACATGAGGTGTCCCTTGCTCATCTGGGATTAGACAAATTAATTGACACCTGGACAGAAATGAAAGCAAATGAAAGCTTGTGTTCCCTTTGAAAGGGATGAGCATTCGTATTTTTTTAAAATATATATAACACTTCAGGTTTTTATTTTACAGCAAAACAATCTCTTGTTTGTCACAACAGTCTGGGGCTATTTTTAACACTGCTAATGAGTGACAAAAGTGGGGTGGAGTAGCTAAGCCAGCTCGCTGCTTCCAGCCACCCACAAAGTTTTTCTGACCATCAGAC
>VYZP01078105.1:0-13579 GCA_013400635.1 Hypocryptadius cinnamomeus | reverse complement strand
TACCAGCTCTAAAAGAGCCTCCCTTTAACTAAGTGCAGAAATAAAATTTGGGGTTTAGCAATTGTCTTTAACACCCTCCTGCCATGTTGAGATATAAGACCATGCAGGACCAGAGGAGGACAGGGTGTGATTTGCACCCTGATGGTTTTGGGTATGGCAGGGAAGCTGGAGAGCAGCCTCTGAGGGGCCAGGATAGAGAGTTGGAAATGTTCTTGTTATTGATATCATGCACCAGCAATCTGTGTAGGGAGAATGGGGATTTTTCCCTACCAAATTATTTTATGATCCTTGAGCAGGTATTGCAGTCAGTTAAACAAGGCTGTGAACTCCAAGGCAGAATTGAACTCAGTGGGTTCCTGTCTTGTCTGACAGCAAGAGAAAATGCATGTATAATATTCTTACTTCATTTGAGGTAGTTTTATATTATGGCTTCTACTTAGTGTTCTTAAATTCTCATTTATTCCCACATGAATTTGACAGTGTGTCAGGTCCATGAAAAAAGGAGTTTATAGATGCATTTAAATTGAAGTGCTCTTTATTTAGACTATAAAGTTCTTGTGTTATTTCTTTGAGAAATTGTAAAGTGCTTTTGCACCAAAACAATACACAAGATCATAATTTTTAAGTACTGAAAATGCAAAATTACACAGTTTAAACTGAATAGTAACTTTACAAGTTCTAATGACTGATTAAAAGGTAACAATTGGGTGTTTTTCTCTTTAGAGAAAAATAACTACAGGTTGGAGAACTCTGAAAGTCTTATGGCAGATTATGATACTGTGAATTATCTTAATTTTTCAATAAAATGTTCTTTAAAATATGGGAGACGTAGACTTAGGCATTGTGGATGGATCTGGCAGTGAAGGAATAACGTCACCATTAATGTTCAGTGAGGAATAATCCTGTAGCTAAAACAGATAGAACACTTTAAAGCCACACTTTATCATATTTTTCAGTGTGTTCTCATCCTGAAGAATTTCTTGCAGGGATAGGTGCTGTGTCCAAGAGGACTTGCACAGTTTCTGTATTTGTTAGCTCTCATGAGCAGGTCAGTGGTGGGGATGTCTGATATGCTAGAACCAACTCATGGGAACCAGTACAGGGAAGAAAGTAATTTGCTGGAAGACCAGGTACTGAATAAAGTAAATTGTTAAAAGACTCTTTTAATAGGAATGTTTTATTTTCAAATGAAAAATTTTATTTGGAAAATTTTGATTGCACAGTGATTTCATAGCAACAAAACTTGTCTCCTGGGGCAAAGCAGTAACTAAGGGCAGAAAAGTGAAGACTGGGCTGGAATGCATCACATTATATCTTTACTATTAAAAATGTTTGCAAAATACATTGCATGTAAAATTACAAAATCACAGATGACATAGGCAACATATCCCTATGTTCCTTCCCAAAAAGTGAAGAACAGAACTTGAAAAGCTTGCTGGTTTACAGCCATCTGCTGGATCTCCCCCAAACCCACTCCTGTCTTTCCCTACAAGGGAATTACTTAGATTCATGCACTCATAGACAGATCAGATATAGCCTGACAAAAAAAACTCTGTGATCCACAGGCATGTGATGGCCTGTGTTTTGAGTACAGGTTTCAATGGACCTAAATGCTCTGCCTGCAGTACAATTGCTGTATGTGTTACTTGGCTTTGATGGGGTCAGGCTGTCACAGGCTATCAAGAGTTTGTATTTATGCTTTCTCTTCTGCCCAAAGGTAAAGGCAAGACTAACATTTCTATCAATATTTGGAGTGGATAGCCTGGTTTAGCTTCTAGCTTTTTCTGAGTGGTATTTGGACTGATGCTGTTTGGCTTATTCTGATTTAAGGCAAGTAAATATTTCCTCTTTATTTTTTCCATTTAATATTGTAGTTACCCATCTCTGCCTGTAGATACTCATGCTTATTTATAAGTGTTTGAGCCCAACTTTCAGCTGCCTCTGCCTTTTTCAGAAATATTGGTCAGCTCCAGCAAAAAAAACCAGGTTTTCAATATTCCTTAATGGCCCACAACTCTGACATCATCCCCATCCTCCCCACTTGCCCATCCAGCTAGTGGAAAACATCTAGACCAGGTGAAGGCTGGAACATGGGATCCACTCAGCAGAGGCAAGAGAGGCAGCAAGACTGTGCTGGCAGTGGTGTTTTGTGTCTATTCCAAATCAATGACCAGTTCCACAGAAAGCTCATTTGCTGTGTTAATGGATCCTGCTTGGGTGTTATTTTGGTGTCTATCTCCTACTGATTCTCTGACTGCTGAGTACAGTTCAATACCTCCCCCAAAATGCTGTAGTACCTGCTCTTAGTAACACTTTTAGAGTTTTTGGTAGCTTTTCTCAAAATCAGATTGTACATAACTTATTTTTCCTATGTAATGCCCAGCATGTCCACTTGTGACCAGGATCCATATTTCTCCTTAGCTAAAAGAAAAGTATCTGGGATCACTCCCCAGGGGAAGTCCTTAACTGTGCTAGCCAAAGTTGTGCACACACTTGGCACAAGAGTGGACTGAACAGGTTTATTCTGAATTGACTGCTCTTCCTTGACTTCCTGCTGTACCATGGAGATCATATTCTGAGATCAGTTTGAATGATTTGTTTTGCTAGTCTATTTTTAGCCAAAATTACATTTGTATGAATGCAAAAACATTCGACTCCAGAAGCCTTTGGCACTGTCAAAAGCTGCATGGTTTTGTGAAGCTGTTTATTTAATTTTTTTTACCTCTATAGACAAAAACTTGTGCACACTGGACAGAAGTTTCTCTCCAGTTCTTCCTGCCAAGAATAATACAGGTAGAATTCCAGGCACTCCAAGCTTTTGCTCAGTGTTAGGAAGGGAGCAAGGACAAAGTGCATACACACAAGAGGATCGCTACACTGCAAATGGGAGAGATGGCTGCACTTTGATTGAGAAATCAAAATGTGTTTGTGTGTGTTTTGCTCATAACATAGGGGAAGTGTTTGGAGAAAACAGCCCTCCTTTTCCCCAAGTGAATTATTATGGTCATATATTTAGATTTGTGCTGCCCTGTGTAACAGAATTGATGGGATAGAATTTAAGATGCGTCTCTGGCTGGCATGCCTTGTCAGAGGCACAGAGTCAATAAGTTTCCATCAGTTTGTGCCCGACCATATGTCCCAGTATGGATTACTCTCAATCTCACTGCTTTTTTGAAACCAAAACTTTTCATGGTGAGAGTCCTCAGGGTTCACCTTGCCTCATGTTATCAGGTTAGACTGAAACAAAGTTTTTTCCTTGATACTTATCCTGGATTTCCCAAGAAACAGAGACATGAATTTAAACTACTCGAGTATTTATTCAGAACACAGACTGTGATTTCAGATTTTTTTTTTACTAGGTTTATCATCTATTAAAATGAATATACAAGTAAATTTTTTAAGTCCTGTTTAGCACAGGTTTAGTGGATGAATTTCGTAATTCTTGAAGGGTGGTCCTTGTCCCTAAGATCCAGCAGAAAGACCCTACTAGTTTTCTGCATTTGTTTACTTAGTTTTCAGAGAATTATCTACTATGACTCCTAACTGGTAATATTTCATTTTAAGCTTATAATCATCTGTTTGTGTGTATAGTTAGGACTGTATTTTCCTTGTATGCATGATTTTGCATATATTGAACAGAAATTTCATCAGCTTTATGTCTCAATCAAAAGCCTTCTGCAAAGCTTTGCAGTCAATTTAGTTTTGACAGCTGTGAATAATATTATATCACTAGCAAATGTCGATACCTTACACGTGTCTCCATTTTCTGGATTTTTCAGGAGAATGCTGAAAAGCAGTAGTGTAAGAACAATTCTCCCTATGGTAATTTCTCTCTATTACAACAACTGAACAATTATTTCTGCTCTTTCCTTCCCACCTAACTGCTGATAACTCATATTGTCTGGGAGAAAAAACTTTTTCTTATTTCTCCTCTTTCTTTACAGTTTAAGTTGTTTAAAATACTTTCATGGTTTTCCTCCAGCCCATGGACTAAGTCCCACAGGATGTGCCCACACTCCTGCACTGCTGGCCAGCCCTCTGGGCTCCCCTGCTTCCCACAGGGCACCAAAGACAGCGCTTGGCTCTTTTTGGAGGCTTTTCCTTTTCCTTCTCCCCTAGCTAGATGACTTATGAGACACAATTTTCCTCCACAACCCTCCTCCTAACATAATTAACACAACACATTTCTTGTTTGTTGTTTTGTCAACTACTATATTTATCTTTTGTTTTAGTAGCACGTCAGTTTTTGGTGCCAGGCACCACACTTGTAATGATACAAACAATAAAAGGCAGTAAAGTCTTTAGACATTTGCAGCTTGCTAAGCACAAAGCAGACAGGTGTATTCTGCTGCTATAATTTAGCAGAGCTTTGGCCTGGAAACATTTTACCTTAGCTCATGATTATTATTAGGATGCAGGAATAATTTGGACTTAAATTTTGTCTAGTTTGAAAGAAAAATTTTCTGCTGTACTTTTAATTATAGCTGTCCTAGAAGTTTGTGCTCACACAGTTGATGAGAAGTAACACTTAGCTCTCTGGAGAGAGATTTTAAGAGCTCTCAGTAGCTCTTGGGGCTCTTATGTGTTATGTGTGTGCCATGTGCCAGCACAAAGACTTCATGGTGTGGGTCACAAGCAGGTTGTGCATCAAGCTGTGCAGTGCTGAGCTATAACACTGATCCAACCATGGAATATCTGTCCCAAAAGCAGAGCTGCTGATGAACAGATAGGGAAATGAGCATGTGCTGGAATAGCTGCATTGGATGTAACAGAAAGACTGAGGTAAGAATAGAAGATGCCATATTAAAGCTTGTCAAAATATTATTGGTGTTAATTTTAATGAGCTCAGTTATCTGTGTTTGATTTTACTTCTTTGCATGGCTGTATTTCCACAACCTTTTCTGTGAGATCTGTGAAGATCCCTTCTATTACTTTTATGGTTCTAAGTATTTTGCTGGTTTTAGAGTATCTTGTCCGAAGTTTTATTTTGTTTCTAAATTTTACCGACCATGTTTTCACTAAGAAAAAGTCAATTGCTTTTGAAAAGGATTTCCATTTGTGTCTTAGCCTGAGAACCTGCTCTTGGATTTAGATTCACCTGTCCTTAAAACAGCCTATAAATCAGCCTATAATATGGATCACATACAATCAAGTTAAGTGGTGCAATGACATTATCTATAGTCTTAAAAATGGAAGTAAAACAAATCAAAGAATGAAGTTTCCTGATCTGATGCAGAGTCTGACAGATCTGACTCAGTGCTGAATAACCCTGGTTGGCAGGTACATCTTCTGCTAATGCTTTTCTTCTTTAGCTAGATGATTGCAGAAGCATTTTTTGATCTGAATGGCCAAACGGATGTAAAATCAATGCCTGTTATTGCTTGGCCACTTCTATCTTGAAATAAAGAATCTTCAGATATTTGCTGTATGGAATTCAGCTGCTCAAATACCTGCAGAATAAAATTCTCTGACCAAGATGTCATGAAGAAAGGAATCCTACAAATATAAGAATTTTTATTACCTATAAAGCATTGTATGAATTTAAATGTAGAAAAATGCCTTCATCCAAGCTGCTGTCTTCAGGGCTAGTTTCCCAATCCTATATATTGGATTTATCCTCCTAAGAAGAAATATCTTTAGTCATCTATACAACCAAATTTTCTATCTATTCCTACTGTAACATAGAAGGGTCTGTCATACACTGATCATACACATTCATTGTGTACATACTCCAAAACCCCAAAGAAAGATTTATCAACAGAGCCAAAGAAACTCCCAGTTTACATGTTAGGGAATTTTTCTGCTCATTTTCACCACCACCCCTTAAACCAGCCTATGTAATAAGTTTGCGTTATGTTCTGAAAACAGATGTCCTGGTAGAAAAATCTGTAGTTACCCTCCCATGCTATTATTATTAATTAACCTCTTATATTTTTCCCTTTTATCATCAGTTATCTCTTAACTGACCTAGATTTTTCTTGTTCACTTCTATTTTATTTTTGGAGAAGAAAAAGAGATAGAATGAGAGGAAGACAACAGGGACAGAACTGTCAGTAGGAACGACAGCCATTAGGAAATATCTGGAGAGCAGGGCAAGCATCTTTGATACTGGCCCTAAATAATGTCCCAGGTGCTAACAGCTCCAGAGACTTCCTGACCCTAATGCAGTTTATCTATTTTGTCTAGGCTGCAGTGGTGGATCTTCCAAATGCTTAACCAGTCTCTCTCTTTTAATGTATCTCTGCTTGCTATGTTATTCATAAAACAAGTTCTTTTAAGCTTGACTATGTATAACGACCTCAAATCATTGAAAATGGAGAGACATCTCTCTTCAGTCATGGGATTAAAAGGCCCACACTTCTGTCAGGGGAAAAAGACTACAAATATCCAATTTGGATTCATGGCAAATTTGAATAATTGTGAAGGATGTGCAGTTAGTTTTTCTTTAGTTTTTAGCTGAGACATGACATCACATGAGTCTGCTTATGAATATGTATCAACCATAATACAAACTCTTCTGCATAGGAAATTTGACTTAACTGTGTGTTAGGAGACAGTTTGCCTCTGTAATTATATTACCACTTAATACTGTGTAAAATTCCACTCTGTACTAATTACACTCAACAAACAGAGTGCTCAGTGTTATTATTACTGGGACATGCACAAAACAAAAGACATTTTCTAATTTCTTGGTAGACAGTAGTAAGGAAATATCATGTGGTTATCTGAGTCACACTGGAAATCAAATGCTCAATGCAGATTAGATGTCATATGCATGATATCTAGTTTTCAGATTCAGACAAACATAAAGTGTATTTCCTGACACGTGTTTTCAGCCCTGTTTTTCTGCTAATTTGTTTTTCGTTGACACTCTGATTCAGTTGTAAAAGGTACAACATGGCCTAAATACTGCAAAGGAGCATATGGGGTTTTTTTGATTTATGACATGTAGAAATCAAGGTCTGAATAGACATCTTCTATTTTCTCTTATCTTAATGACATTAGTATTGAACATGGATATTTCATAGTTTATTAAGAAGTTTATTCAGGGGTATGTTGGTTCACCTTTCTCTTGGTAGGACAATTACCTGAATTCATTAAGATTGATATATACAGCTTTGCTCAACAGGCCAAGAAGTCTGGATTTTTGGGCTGGGGGAGAGAGAGAGGCCACAGTCACCCATTTCTTTCCATTCACCAAACTGTTCATTGCAAACCGTAGAGGGGCCACAGCTACTCTGAGCCATCGTGTGTGTCTGGAGGAGCACCAGGGCCAGTCCCGCGCGATGGCTCCCGGGCAGTGCCGGTTGCAGGAGCTGGTTGGGCTGGGATCCTGGAAGGCCCTGGAGCTGCCCCCTGCCCCTGGGAGCTCCCGGTGCCCGTGGAATCGCTCCGGCCAGGCGCGGGCGGCTCGGTGGGCCGCTGCCTGCGCAGGTCGTAGCGGCGCTGCGGGCAGCGGCTGCGGGACCTGTCGGCGGCCATCCTCCTGCGCAGGCGGGTGGGCAGGCCCACCACAAACAGCTCGTAGTCGTCGTCGCCTCGCACCGAGTGCAGCACCTGCTCCAGAGACTGCCGGCACACGGGGCAGTCCTCCCTGGCCCGGGCCCAGTGCCGGATGCACCTAAAGCAGAACTGGTGCATGCAGTAGGCCACAAAGGCCGGCTTCCTCACGGTGCCCAGGCAGATGGGGCACTCCAAGCCCACTGCTGCCTTCAGCGGCCCTGCCTTCTCCCCCGTGCCTTCTTTGGCACTGCTCGCCATGTGCTGCCAAGAGAGACGTGGAAGGTGCTGGAAGTTGCGTGGCAGACGGGTTTGCTCGGGATGTTGAGCTGCTCCCTCTCATTAGCGCTGCAACTGCGGATGTCGAGCAAGCGGAGGGAGAAAGGCCACAGTTGTTGGCTGGCCTGGGGACAGATGGAAGAGATGCTCAGGTCCCCCTGGAAGGAAACCTTCCCAGCTTGTCAGGGTAAGGTTTTCCCTCCCAGACCACCTCTATGGCTATGAGACATCATAATCCTTCACTAGGTCTGTTCTCACTGGCACCAAAATCCAGCACTGTGAGATCACAATGGGTTGTCCCCAGCCACAGCACGCATGCCTGGGGCTACTGCAGAACAACTGCCCACAGCATGCTCCCTTGTCTTGTGCAAAGAAAGAAAGAAAGAAAGAAAGGATATTTGCAGTCACATTTGTGGGATCAAATGGTTTCTTTTTAGAGGTTTTCTTTACTGATAGAAATAACCTTGGTTCCCCTTCCATTTTAAGAGTTAATCATGCTGGTATTTTGGTTGCCAAAATATAAATGAAGCCTCATTACAACCGAGTACATGCAGGGTCAGTAAATTCTTTCTGTTGGAAAACTAGTGAGATGAAAATGAGACTAGAAATGTTAATAGAATATCCATCACATTGATGAAACTGTTGATTGAAATTCACCCTCACATATAACCTATTTGTAATTTCTCTGTAACAATGTATATTAATGGGGTCTTGTTACTTTCTTATTCATGTTGAAATGATAGCAGGAAATGTTTGCAATTCAAAACCTTTCTACAACTGGGTTTCACAACAGCAAACCTTAGTACTTGTATAAAAATCAATTGCTTTATTGTCTGAATACAACTCAAAAATGTGTTATATAGGAAAAACAAAGGAAGCTTATTTACCTTGCTTGATGTTGTGCTTACGTGTGGATTTTTCCAGACCTAAAAAAGTTTGAACTAAATTTTTGTCACCAAACAGGAATCTATAGTATTTAAAGGTAGGTCTAAAGAAGAATTTCAATAATGTTATTGGAATTCTAATCTAAGACTCAATTCAGTATGATTTTTCAGTTTGTCCCACTTTCTAGCTGAAAATTGTTTATTTCAGTATGATTTTTACAAAGACCATATAAAAAAAGAATTAATCTCTGCTGCATTCCTTCTTCAAAACACTATACACAATTAATTATACTGGTCCTTTGTTCTGACTTAACAAAAATATTAAGCATGGAAAACGTAAATTGTCTGAGGCATGGATGTATATGTGGCTGTCATGAAACTTAATTGAACCAAAGTTACAGTCAGATGGCTTTTGACTTAAGCTATGTAGCACCTTATTAGTTAGCTACTCTTTTTGCAAAATTTTAAACTATTTTAAATCCAAATCTCATTTTTTCTTCCACTGTATCTCAAGGGTTTGGAAATATCCTGCTTATTTTTGCCATCTCAAAACCAAGCTCTTTGTTTTAATTTGCTGCTGCATGAAGAAAAGATCCCTAATTATTGGCAGTGAAAGCTAAGTTGTTCCAAAAGGTCTTCTTTATTCATTATCTATTCCCATTTCAGTCTGGCCTTTGGTGTTTTCTTCCTTCAGCAGTATTTCAGAAAGTAAACTGTGAGGAGAGTATCTTGATAGATGACAGTATCCAAATGAATAAGGAAGCCGTATTAGTTCCTCAGGTGGCATCACTGAAGCAACCAGAAAATGAACATGGATGATTTTGGACCTTTTCTCCCATGCAGAGCTCTGTGCTATTGTATTTGCAGGGACCCTCTTGGCAGGAAGGAATGATGAATCTGACTCCATGTTCCCAGAAGACTAATTTATTATTTTATGATACTATATTATATTAAAGAATACTATACTAAACCATATTAAAGAATACGGAAAGGATACTTACACAATGCTAAAAAGATAATAATGAAAACTCATTACTCTCTCCAGAGTCCTGACACAGCTTGGCACTGATTGGCCAATGAGTGAAAACAACTCACACCAGAATCCAATGAAACAATCACCTGTGGGTAAACAATCTCCAAACACATTCCACATGCAAGCACAACACAGGAGAAGCAAATGAGATAAGAATAGTTTTCCTTTTTTCTCTGAGGCTTCTCAGCTTCCCAGGAGAAAAGTCCTGGGTGAAGGGATTTTTCAGAGAATGTAAATGCCACACTGTTCTCTCCCCCTTCAGTGCTCTGAACAACAGAAACATGAGGATGAAGAGAACAGCTTCTTGTTTTCTCATTTTCTTTCCTTGCTAATCAATCCTGTAGCCAAGTGGCCCAGAACAGGTGCTTGTTATAAAGCAGGCATCCAGACTTTCTCTGAGTCCTGTCGTTTTCTTCCCACAGGTAACAATGGGAAAGAAACATCAAAGTTGGCTATACTGAATTTCCCAGTCTAGAAGAGCAGAGCACACATAAAGTTAAAACAAGGGCAGACAGCAAATCTTCTGAAAGATCAATGCTCATATCTCTAACCCAAACTGCGTGGTGGCTGTGTCTGGCATTACAAACAGCACTGGATTTTTCTAACAGCAGCTTGTGCTAAGGAATTAAATCTGGCATTCTGCACTGCCATAGTAGGGCAGCTAGGGAGTGATCTTCTATTGACTTCACACTCAAATGAGCTGTATTTTTTTATAAATCACCACTTTCTTGGCATGCAGAGCATGCATAAGAAAGATATGAGATTCAAGGCATTAGAGAAATGTTATGAAGATCGATTGGAAGCAGTGATTAACTACTTAGTGCATCACAAAGCAGCATTTCCTCATTCTACAAAAGGGCAATACATGGTTATAGGTCACAAAGCAAAAATGCTTCTTCATTTGTAAATTTTCACAAGCCACATTCTCAGTCATTTAAAATACGCTACTTTACACTTATGGTAAGATCAACTCCATGCACTTTCCATACCCTGAAGAAGCAATAACTTACTTTTATTTGTTGGCAGATTGTGTTATGGCAGATGTTTAGCAGAGTGTGAGAATTCCAACAGGAGCTATTGGATGACTACATGTGCTATGAGTCTGAGTTTGTAGATCTCAGCAGCCAATGACATCTTGTACTGCTGCATCCTTGCTTAAATTGTGCTGTGTAGCAAAATATCAGCAAATGGCCCAGCTGACAAAATGTCAGTCATAAACCTCAGCATTTTGCACCTGGCTACGGAACAATCTGCAGTAATGGCACAGTCAACAAAATTGTTTACTGAACTTGCACCCTGCTGCTAATGACTGACGTAAATAACTGGTCAGTACACCTGGCATGAGGAGCTTATCTAAGTGGACAGCTTGTGTTCCACTTTTTGAGTTGAAAATTAAACTATTGTGTCAAAAATCATTAATTTGATAAAAACATAGAGTGTTTCCTCCAACCCTAGAATCAGTACTTTAGAGGAGCTAATTTAGTCTGATATTCAGCCACTCTCAGGATTCCTGCCAACAAAACAGAAACAGGACAGGTATGGGGACAGCAAAGTGTAGACCTGGTGTCTAGAGAAATACACTGCAGTACCTCATGAATTCTAAAAGTGGGGCTGACCCAAAAAGATTGCAATCAAACAAATCTGCTTTCAGACAACTGGCAGCTTCTGTTTGAGGACTGTAACTCTACAGAAGATTTAAGGCTCACTTTTCTTGAGTGAAGCCTAGCTGCACCAGCAGATGCCTTAGAAAGCTGAGGAGATTTTTCTGGGATTGCACAATCAGGGATCAGAAAAATAATCACAAATACGACAGAAAGCTGACCACCAAGTGAAGATGCAAAAAACCACAGTACAGCTGACTGACTGAAATTGCAGAAAGCTGTCTTGCCACAAAGCAGCTGCTGCCAAACTTCAACTTGCAGCTGCAGGACTGTTTCAAACAAACTGGAAACACTTGAATTGATTTTGAATGTGTTGTGTGACAACAGATAATATTCAGAAGCAGGATGTTATGCACTAAATAAAAATAAAAATTGAGTTCTCCTCAATTTTCAAAATCAGAATTTGATCCATTAAGTCTATTTACATTTTTTTTTTCCCTGTGCTCTGAGAAATAATTGGTTGGCCTATCATCTTCCAGTTGGAAACTCAGTCTAAACACACCCTATAATTTTCTCTTTCCTTTACATCACTGGTACCATTCTACAAAATTCCTCCTGTTTGTTTAGAGTGTGAGCCTTTACAACATATTCAAAACATTATAATGAAATAAGCATCCTGGTAGTTACTTAAGCAGACTAGGTTTCAATTGCTTGGTCATCCATACTGACATCAAGTTAATAGCTTTTGTTCTCTTTTCTCAGACTGCATACATCTTTGGTATTTGAAGTACTAAGAATAATAGTAGTTCAGCTCAAATTCTCAACAAACTTGCAGAGACAGGCAATATGTTTTCTCCTGCATGATGTGCTCCTGCATAAACAGACCTTGTCTTTTTGTCACATTTATAAAAGGTCTTAAAGTAGTCACCACAATCACCTTCATGATCTTTTCTGCAGACAGTTTTCTATTTCTTTCTATTGGTCTTTCATTAACTCTTCCCTTGTCATCTCATTTAGGATAAATCTTGCCCAATTTTAGTTCCTCATATTCTAAAATCCAAATATCTTTCATTTTGTTATATCTTCCCTTCTAAGTATAGTTCATAACTAGCTGATATCTGCTCCAGGTTTCATTCTTTTGGGGTTTTTTCTTTCTTCTTTCCCTGTTGCCACTGGAAGGTCAAAACCCATTGGAATTAAGACCTCCTCATTTAAGCCCTTTCGTCCCAACAAATATATTTGCATTTATCATTACTTTTACACTTCTCTGGGCTGAAGAGCACAAGTGTTCAATACTTCTTCCCAGGAAGACTGTTTGGGACCACCCTAAACCAAGACTGAATGTTCCTCTGTGAATACAATGTGCTTAATCACTGCATTTGATCAAGGGTTGATTGTTTGGGTTGCTCCATATCATGGTTTAGGAATGGTATTCCCCAATTTAGCAAACTCTGAAAAGAAAAATGTAAACATATTTTCTATCCAATGTTTTTAGGTATTATGCCTATGAATTTTCTTTTCCCATGCCAAATTTTCCTCCCACAAAGGCACACATTTGCCTGAAGTTTCTTTACAAACTCACTTTCTTGCTACCCAGAGAGGAAAAATAATCTGTGGTGAAGCTCTGCCACAGACTGCTTATTAATCATGGACTAGCCAGTTGATCAGTTTGTACCACCCGCTAAAGAAAGATAATAGTCTCATTATTGCCTCATTCACACATCTATTTAGATTATAAACTCAATAAACAGGACTTTCTCTTACCATCTTGTTTAGCAAAAAGAAGAAACCCAGGCCTACCACAAAACATACTGTTGGCATAATTTCCTCATTAAAAATTAAAAAAAGTCCTTTCTTTTTAGGCGATAGTGCATATTAACGAAAGTATAATTATGATAATTCTCTAATTCCTAATCTACCTCTTCAGAAAGGATGAAGCCTCCTGCATTCACCCTCTGAATTTCTTATTGTTTCCTCTTGTTCTGATGTAGGGCTGCTGATAACTGAGATCATAACACACCTTCTGCATCTGGGTCCAGATCATCCAAAGGAGCTTTCAAAACTGGTTTTGAAGAGATGCTTTAATTCTTGATTACACTGACTCCTGCACACCTTTGACTCCTGTGATCAAACACTCAACACCCCATCTGCAAACACGATGCCCTTATTCATCTAGCAGTGCTCAGTCCTTGCTGGTTGTGTTGATTATCTGCTGTACCTTTTTCATAGTATTGAATTTCTGCTTTTTTAGTAGACATTGATTTTTGGTCTGTTAAAAAAGG
>VYZP01078094.1:0-23589 GCA_013400635.1 Hypocryptadius cinnamomeus | reverse complement strand
TCTTGAGTTCAATATTATTCAATATTATTGTTTCTTTCCTCTGAATTGTAACCTATTGGATTGTATTACATCATCCCTTACTGAAATCTGTCTTCTGTAGAAGTACAAAAAGGGAGCTCCTAGAATTTTATCACGTCTCTCCTTCCGTCAGCAGCCACACTGCAGTGGTTCCACAGTGCAGACAATGGGAAGTGAGCTGATGTGACCTCCCTGGAGAGCTGTGGGGTAGCACCCCACCTCCAAAAGTCTGCTGGTGGTTCTTGTGCACTTTCTGTTGATCCCTCAGGCTACTGAGGTGAAGTTGTGGTAGGTTAACTTTCGTATTCACTCCTCCTTCTACTGTAGCAAAAGAACACAATCCCTCAAGGCTTTTCTTGGCATCAAAGCCAGCTTGATAAGCTCTCACTTCTGTAGCATTCTTTCTGTTCCTTAAAAGACTTGTTTAAAACCCCCAGCCACTTCAGGCGTCTGGCTCCACACATACTTGCATTGGCTGATTCAAGTGGTAAACTGCAGTGAGAGCTGACAGCTGTGGCAGGACAGGGACTTCTGTGGTGGCTTTGCCGTTGGACGTGAGGAATTGCATGGTGAGATCCTGCATTTAGAACCTGACATTTGGGGTTTTGCCTAACCAGAGGGCTGAACCCTAGGAAGCAGTAAAGCATGGTTACATTCTGCTTCAGACTAATCATAGATATCATAAGGATACACATTAAAAACGTGCATTAGAGCCAGCTTAGATACTGTGTCCAAAGGCTTGTGTGAGGGATATTGTCTATACCACAATGGAGGAAATAAATGGTTGTTACAGTTTTGACGGATCTTTGGTGGTCCAGTGCTGGAGTACTGAGTTGGACTGATCTGTTTGAATCACTGGACATTAGTTCTGGGCACTAGCTTTCAAACGTGGCCTCTCAGTACTGCCAGACATGATATTCACGTCCCATGCCTAGGCTTAAAGCTCAGATGTTTAAGAAATTCTGGTGTAGAACTATCTAATCAAATCCATTCCTGCTTAGAGAGAACAAGTGATAGGCATTAGATTCTTACCAGAAGAGCCTGAAATGCTGTTCCTGTTGTCTAGTTGAACAGTTTTAGGCATGAAGAAGTATAATTGTTTACTTGGAGAAAGTCTGGGGCTCCCATTATCTGCCAGGGCCAAAACTTGTGTCAGAATCAATTGGCACCAGAACTCCCTTAGTTTGAGGACAGATATCAAAACACCTACTTCATGACTGCTTTGTGCTTTTGTTATGTTTTCCCTTTCCTTAACCTATCAAGGTTTCTTAGCCAAGAAGCTTTCTTTGTTTTTTGGTTTTGTTACTGTATGATTTGTGCAGCTTCCTGGTCCTTAACATAACATGTTTTGGACATCCAGCAATAATGGTATTGAAATTGCCCAGTTTTTGGGAAAGGTAGATCATAATGAAATCTCTGATAACATATTAGATCTTGATGGAAGTGCTCATAAAACACAGAACTTTGCTTTTGTGTTCTTTGCGTAAATAATGAGTAATTGCACCATCTCAGTTATTGTATTTCATGTTTACAGTTGTTGCAATCTTAATGTTGTACATCAAGGGCTTGGTGCTGCCTTAAGCTTTGGTCCCTGAGTTTATCTTCTGTCTGTCCGTATACCTATACCTAAATAAATCTCTGAAGGGAAGGATTTGGTCTGTGTGGAGTATAGCAGCTGTATTGCCTTTTAGGTGGTAGGGTAACATTTCATCCATTTATGGCATTGACTCTTTAGATTTAATACTAGATTTATTGGATAGGATAGTGTGTGGTCTTATGAGAACAACAAAGGGTTTTATAGTCATGGAAACACATAAGAGTTTAAATAGAAAATGGCTTATTTGAAACCTAATGCTAGGAAATATATTTCCTGTACAGGTGCTGAAGGTATAAAAAACAGCAAGGTGTTTAAATTGTAAAATGGAGAGCCATGAATTTAACAGGTGCCTGCAGACTTTTTAAAAGTGTAATTAGAGAGCAATGATCTCCCTTGATTATTGTCAGCAAGTGGAACAGTCTTAGGTGTGTCCCTGGCACTGTCTAATGCTGCTTGTGCTGAATTGAACACTCCCTCGTGTGCTATTTTGTTGGGTTTTCTTTCTTTTCTGTATTTTCCTTGTGAAAACATACAGACTAAGGATGTATGTACAGCCTCCACCTACTGAGAAGCTAGGTTTTGTAAACAGACTTCTTTCATTAATTTCTCCAGAGCTTTTTTATTTATATTTTTCTAGTTCTTGCTCACAAACTCCACTTTTCTGCATTGGCTGCAGCAGCTCTTGTGAAAACATGGTTCTGTTTGGGATGTTTAGGTAGACTCAAATTTTGTTTCATACTAAAATTTTTTCTGTGCACAAAAAGTTTCATATGTCTGGAAAAAACCTTTTTAAAGGGCTTGTCCATGCATATCCTGTCCACAGCATAACAACTCATTTATTTTAGTTAGTTGTAGTCTTTTGCATGACATTGAAACCTGACCAAGTGTTTTAAGAAAATAGGTTTGACTCTAGTGCCTTCCTGCTGGCATTCAGTGCTCCTGGAGGGCTTAAACAGCAGCAGCAGCAACAATAATAATACTAATAATAACAAACATTAAAAATGCAGAGTTTTGTGAGACTGCTTTAAATAAAAGAAGCCACTCTTTCAGAGGACATTGGAAGTGAGAAAGTACAGAAATATGTGGGTGGTAGTTTTCAGTACTTGCTGAGCTTTGGAGTGTTCGGGGGTGGAGGCTCAGTCCTGCAGTGGCACATCAGCTTTCACTGGGAGGAAGGGACCTCCTTGCACCTGGAACTCCAAGACCAGCCCTCACTGCCCACAATGTTGCCACATGTCCCATTCTAAAATCTTCCTCTTGATTTCTGGCAGGTAGAGGTGTATTTCTGGATTTTTGACCTATTAGTGACTCAGACTAATGTCCATATGGAATGATTTTTTGATGTGATTCTGCAATATAATTATTAGACCTGACCCACGTTTTATTTCAGAAGTTTCTGCTGGAGGGTGACTTTTTTGTCCCAAGCAAAGTTTTTTTGGGAAATGCTGTTTTTCTGAAGCATTCTTAAATCAAGGATGATAATGAAAGGAAATATTCCTCATTAAATGGCACTCCCCTGGCCTGCAGATGGGAGGGGTTTGAATCTTGGTTCTTCATGATCATCTGCTTCATGATAAAGCTGCTCTTATAAAGAATTCAAAGTGCTTGAGGGTGGAAAGATCAGGGTTGATTTTATAAACTTAGGGTTTGATTTCCCTTGAGGAACACTCAAATTTATGCTCTGCCTCTGTCTCTGTCAGCTTCCCAAGGAATGCCCAGCTGTGCCTTTCATTGCACTGAGCTTGCAAGGGAGCTGTTTCATGAAACTGCTGGAAAACCTTAGCTTCACTGCAGTGAGATAAAGAAACAAACGTGTGAACAATGACATTGTAAATAACAGCAAACCCCTGAATGAGCCTCAGACTTCCAGTCTTGCAGCCAGTGCTGACAATTACATTGCTATCATTAGCACAAGATGGGTTGGTATAAAAATGTATCATGGTGTGGCTCTGTGGGCTTGGAGCTGCTCCTAGAATAACAGAGTATTGACTCAAAGAGGCACCTAACCCCAAGGAGGAGGAGTGTATGCACTGTGCAACTCTTGGTAGAAGCATCAGTAAAATTCTGCATCTGCAAAATCCTGCCCTGTATCTCCTGACCTTTTCTTTCCAAAGACATCTTGGTGTAAATGAGATTCAAGCTTTAGCACTGCTCAGGTCATGCTTGGGCAGGTGACACTTTTCTGTAAACTTTCATTAAGAGCTCCACATAATAGCTGAGGAAAAGGCAGGAATACGGATGACTGACGGAGCGGAAATTGCAGAAGTACCCAATGACACGTGTTGCTGTCTTTGTTAAAGTCTCTCTGGTTTCTGCCTTTCCTAGGAAGCTGTGTGGAGACTGGCATAAGATTCATCTTCCTCTTGAGTGATCCTAGTGAAGCTCTAAAGCAGGTGCTCTTGTTGGCAGATAAGAGCTGACTCAGGGCCTGCAGATGAAAAGCTTTCTTTAGGGACTGTGTAGTGCTCTGAATTCCTGTCGTCACTTATGCATTTATTTCTTAGCATGATTAAATAGTAGCCCTATCTCAGGATTCTGACAGGTCAATTTCTCCTTCATGGACGAGTCAGAGATAAATGCTGAAGGTTTCCTTGTAATTCCACTTGGGGTTGCATATGGTCATGGAGAGCCACCATGATAGCAGATTTGCGTTGTGTTTGTCCCCTTTCACAGAAACTCTAGTTCCTTAGGTATTCAATACCTTGTAGAGGTCCGTGAGTCTGTAGATAAGAAAGAAAAACAGAGATTTTTTGGCTAGCATGCCAAGAACTCAAGGTTCCATGTTGCAGTTCAGGCCAGTAATACTGGTAGTTTGTTCTGTTCCACTTGTTCAGTGTCTTCTATGGCCAAGTTTGTTGACACTGAATCTGCTTTCAGCCACACTTCAGTGTAATTAATATAAATGCCAGTAAGTGCAGTTGCTTTTCTGTTATGTTCTCTTTCCACTTTATTATGGATTGATCTGCTTAGTTTATGGGGGACCATAAAGCAAATACGATAGTTTGATTTCGTTTTCGAGCACGTGGTTTGTTTTATACATGAGCACTATGGGCAGAGCCTTCCCGGGGAGCTTTACAGGCTGCATCCGGCCAGGATTCAGGTCATTGCTGTATTCTAGTACCATAATGACACTGGGAGAGTTACTGTAGGGTATGGCTCTTTCAGTCATCCCTTGGCATTCTGTCAGCTTAAGCAGTACTGCAACACTTGGTTTATAAACTGTTGTATGTTTAGAAATATTTCTGGTTCATCCCATTCAAGTTTGGTTGAAGACAACGCGTAGCTTTGCAGGGAACTTTCAGCCTTGCTGAGATGTTTGTGTAATGAGCCTTATTTTAGTTCAGCCTTTGATGAAAAAACAGACTGGAAATATAGAGACCTTTTTTGGTTTGATGTACCTGAGCTCTGTTCCTTTACTGGAGGCAAGGAATATGTGGGTAGGACATGAGTCTGATTTTCAGGCAGTTTAGCAGATGTAGTTAAATATGCACATATATACTAACCTTACCTAGCTGAGATATAGAATGTTTTTAGTGTACACGGAACACAAACAATCTTCTCAACATGCAAAATCCTAATTTGCTTTTCTTGAGCGCCCTGATAGTCTCATTGTGCAAAAGCTGGCGCTCTAGTGCTCTTTTCTGTCTGAGTCTTGGGCTGTTATTTTTACTCACTGGTCTTACTAACTGGTTACTAACTTACTGTTAGCAATTTGAAATTACTTGCAAACACTTAGGAATTAGTGAAATTAGATGTGTTCATTATATTGATACTTTTGATAGAAACATACTTTTATTCTTTATTTCCATATAGATTTGTAGAGAGTTGACTGAAGGATTGTTTTCCATTTTTTAAATTTTTTCATTTTCATCTGTAGAGCCTAATTTCATACTAAGTACAACTTTACAGTAAAGAGAAAACAATTTTTGCTGTAGAATACTCTTTCAAAAGCCTTCTAAGATCTCAACTATGAGGCAGTAAAAATAGGTGGCTCAAAACTGTTGCTACCAGTCTGGGTAATCTGAGGATAAAAACATTTCTGGATAACCTTGTTTGATAAAAGTTTAATGTATAACTAGCCATAAAGTTGTAATATGTGCTTCAGAGGGCAGATGAAGTTGTAGCAGGTGCAATCATGATGCCAGGCCATCAGAAGTTAAAATAAATTACTTTAAAAAGGGAAACTGAAATGTCTTTATTTATGTGCATGCAGTTAGTTGTTCTTGGAGAAGCAGATTGTGCTCAGGAGTATGCAGCTGTGTTTCTGGGCTTTGCAGGAACAGGGAGTCTGTGCAAGCTCCAAATAGCAGGGCCACAGACAAGGTGTGTGGGAAGTGGTTACTGATAATAATCTGTTTAATTTTTTTTTCCCAGCACAGCATCTGTGCCGGAACCTTAACCATTGCACCTGACAGGGTCTCTGTTAACATTCTACCTACTTCTCTCACTAGTGCTGTGACCTGTGCTTTGTGTCCTTCCTGCTTTTGGTGCCTGTGTCACCTGACCAAAGAGGTTGGGATTGGTCCAGTGCTGTTTCAGACAGCTGGAAAGCTGGTCCTGGACCTTGTGGGTTTCCTTAAGCCTGGTAAGGAATAGATCATCTTTTGAGTGGCTCTGTTTCCTGATTTAGGAACTGATCAAAGTTAAGTTTATGTGGAGCTGAAAAATCCTTGGATTGAAATCAGTCTGAATCAGTCAAAGTCATTTTATGTGTGAAATCTGTGGCCCTTGATTCCTTTCAAGCATATGGGTAGGCTGCCTGTGCTACCAAACATTTTGGTTACATTTTTTTCACTGAGACAGCTTATCCTAACTTTCTGTTTCATATGACATTTTGCTTTTGTTTTGGTATTTCTCATCAGCTTTGATTACACACTGTTTACTTTCAGGCTTGGTGAGAGTTATTTTTGGTTGGCACTTGAGATTAAAGCTGCAGAATACAGAAGTCCTTCTTGCCTTATTGGTCATCTCAATTGCAGAAATTCAGGTTACAATTTCTGAGTTTGTGTTTCTGTTTAAGGAGAATGATGTTTCTGCTTGTGCCCTGTGTTAGCACTTATGTTAAAAGTAGGGATATTTGTAAATTAGCAAATAAGTCCGAGGTGTGTGATCTTTATTGTAGAGATTGAATAATTTACATGACAATTAAAAAAGCAGAATTTTAGGGCTCTGCAGTTTAATTTAAACAATGGGATTAGGAAAAATTGCAGCCATTTACTTAGCAAATGTTGCTGTGAATGTATAGATCCAATGACAGGTCTTGTTATCTGTGCTCACAAGTAGCTAACAGATAAAAGATACTCCATCTTCTTGATGTGACAACACTGGTTTTGCCTACCAGACTGTTCCATTCTACACATGGGGGAAAATCTAATTAAAGGGAGAGAATTGAATTTGGAAAACTTAGCATGCCATCTTGGTTTTTTTTCCCTCATAAATGCAGGATTAGTCTTTATGGCATGTCATGGCAATACCTTATATAAATGAAAGAATTGCTCTTTCTTTCTTCAAGTGGTTACTTGGTTTAAGAGTACTGTAGTAGCACAGGATGACACATGTTCTCTGCAATATAAAGTTTCAGTCAGGTAGTCAAATGTACACTGATTATTTAGTTGTATCTATCTTAATTTAAAAAAAAAAGAGTACAGGAACAGTGGATTTAGCCAGTTTCTTTTTGTCATTAATATTTTTATTTTTTATTATTTTTCTTTTTTCTTTGTGTCTGTTAGAATCTGATTCTGAGAAACATCTTGGATTTTTTTCTGGATGAGGAGTTTGACTGACTTTGTGGGAAGGGGGAAGGAAAAAAATGGTAAATGAGAAGGCATATTCAGCTTGAGTGCTACAACTCATTGAGGATCTGAAGTTTTTTTCCCTCAATTACACCACATAAAGACAGATCAGCTTTATGGATTCTCATTAGTAAGAGCACCACTAGAACAGAAACAGCACTGCTGCTAGGCTGTTGCAGTTGGTTGGCAGCATGATTAGCTCTAAAAGGAGGAATGTCATTATTGTGGCAGCAGGGACTGGCAGTCTGCCTCTTGGGGATGGAGGAGCCAGGACACGAAGCTGGTTACCAGATGGTGATTTCAGTAGGACTAGGTGAGGCAGGAAGTATCTGGAAATGGAAGAAGCTGCATTTAGCAATCAGGTTGAAGTGGCAGTTTTATTCTGATGTGAGGACAGATCCAGGGTGGAGTAGAGAGGGCAGCAGTGATTACCTGCTTGGGCAGGAGTGTTGTGTTTGATGATCTGGAGAGGTCCTTCCCACCCTCAGCAGCTCAGAGATTTGTGTGGAGTCATCTGCAGATGGATTTGAGAGTACCATGTGTAAGGTGCTGGCAGCTCTGCTCCTTTCCTGCTCTTGCATTCCCCAAACTGCTCTGCCCACCATAATTCACTTTCTTGGCTTTGCTGAGCTTTCTCTTTCCAGCTTCCAAGCTCAGTCCAGTTAAGATGTCATTGCCAGAGGGAGCAGCAAGAAGAAAATCATTGGCTGTAGTCTCTGATCCACCACAGCACTGCATTTGAATATTTTCTTTCCTTTTCCACTCTGAAAGTGTTATGTGTTGTCTGGAATTTGTGCAGATACCTAGGTAAGAAGAATCAGATGACATTTGATACTAAGAAAGCTTCTAGTCTCGATTCTGATTTTAGCTAATAATGTAAATCTGGAGTTTATTAGGATGCTTTTGGCTGACATCTGTTTAACTATTACCATTTAGCTGGTCATAGTTCTAGAATGAATGTTTTAACATTGGAATTCACCCTTTGAAGTGAAGGGAGTTAGCTGGTGTTGAGCTGCAATCATTGTAGAATGAAAACTTCATGCCACGGGGAGAACACAGCTGCTTAGACTTAAACTAAAACCCAGGTGTATAAGACTTGTGGCTGTAGCCCCATGGCATGTAGTTTTCATTAAATGTTTTGTACTGAAGAGATGTCCTTGCAGAAGGGAAATCTGCTTTTTGGAAAGATTTGTACTATTTTTTTCCTAGATGCAGTGGCAGAAGTTTTCATGAGTACCTTGTCTCTACTGTGTGTGTCATTCATATCCAAACCAGAGACTTTAGGGCAAAATGGTTTATTTATGAGAAGATAGCCAGGAAAGGGTCTGATACTGGAATTTACTGCCTAATTTTCTTTTTATGATGCTCTCCTGTGCAATCAACCCTGTGCTTCTTAGTTTCATATGGTAGATCTCATTCTGCAAATTTTCTCGTGAACCTGCCTTACTGCTGTGTTTTCTTTTACCAATGCTGCTGTGGTTTCCTGAGTAAGCTGTAATCGGGTGATTGGGAAAACCTCATATTTTCCAATGTATTTAAGTTTTTGCTACAGTATATTGACTAAAACTGGAGTATATTTTTGAATTTGTGCCCTAGTAAAGTTGTACATTAACAAAAATATAATAGTTATTTTTAATTATATGTTCGTGTTGCTGCAAACTAGCATGTCCCATACTTTATTGACTGTCAAATATCATTAAAAACTCAGAAGATCCTCACTGTTATGCTGTGAGCTTTATTTAGAATGCTTGACATCTCTCAGGAGCTTCTAAAATGTGGTATTTTCTTTTGTGTTTTCTTTTGGTTTTAATTCTTAAATGGTCCCTCTTTTCAGATTTCAAATTATAATCTATTTCCTGATGCATTGCTGACGCCCCGCGAGCCATGTCAGAAGTACTTCCAGGTCAGATGCCCTTTAAAAGATTCTGCTATGCAAATATGTGAAATTTTCCTCCTATTTTTCTTCTTCTTCTTTCCAGGTCCATATTTCACTTTCATTTTGCACTTACACATGAAAAAGAGAAAGCACTTCATTTTTTTTTAACCGCGCCTTTTTGAAGAAACTCTCTATTGAGCTTTTTCTAAACTTCCCGTAGACAATAAGATGCAAAAAAGTCATTAGATGGCAAAGACAAATTGGTCATGCACTATTCTTTGTTTGCAATGACATTTTCTCTCTCTTTCTTCTAGCTCTGAAAGTTACATGACAAGATTGAAAAACATCCATAAAAGCCATTCAAGTAATAGCATTATTTGTATTATTATGATCATTAGAGAATTGGCACTACTCTGTGTTACCACATTGTAGTGGTAAAAGTATTTTCATCTATATCTGTAAGAATGTTAGAAGTCTACAATTGAGGCTGGGAGTTCTTTTAAAAAGTAAGCAAGTTGAAACCCTTAATGAATTGCTATGACAGATCTTCTACCAAGTTAAGTGCTGTCTTGAAAAACCAACAATTTAACCATGTTATTATTCCCAGTAATGATAATGTTCTAATTGTTGTTCGCTTTTCACCAGAGTTGAATATTTTTTAGTGTAATACCCTACTTTTACTCACTTTCAACTTAGCAGTGTTCCCCCACTTAAACTGAGATACATGTATCAACTCAGTGATTCCTGGTCTGGTTGTCCATTTGTGTTTGCTTTTCAGCAGAAGGTAGAGAAATTGAAAATATGGTGCCCTGTGCCAGTAGCGTGGTCCTTGCTGGTAGCCAGGCAGCACAAGGAACTGTCTGAGAGGGGGATGGAGTCTGTCTGTGGCAGCCCTGGATGCAGGAATCTAAGGTTCCTGCATTTTATTGAAGTTTTTAATTAGAAAGTTGGCATGTGCTTCCTCTGGGAAAAGTGATGTGTTTCAAGCATCATTGTGTCCTGTATAAAGGACGAGGGACAGGCTCTTGCTCTTCTTCCTTACACTGTTCTACTATGCAATCTTTCCTCAGTGCGCTTAGGTGTTTCCTTGCATTCCAATTTTTCTGGCGCTTTAGTTAATCCCAGTCTCATAGCAACTTCTGCCCTTGAGATGGAAGATCTGCCCATCTGTATTTCTTCTTCTCTTTTTGCCTCTTCTCTGTTTTTTTTCCCCTCCCTTTTTCTCACATCTCTGTCTGCTTCCAAGAGCAGAGGGAATCCTGTGCATCCCAGGGTGTGGCTGGGAGCACAGGGTGCCAGCCAGCGAGCAGGCTCCTGGCCCCTGGCTTCACTCTGTGCACTCCTTGTGCTGCTGTCTGCCTGTTCGTTGATCATTTGGTCATGATGGTTTGATCAACAGATCACCTGAGATGGGGTCAGGAGGGGAGATGGTGTCTAGTGAAAGGTTTGACATTTTTCTGTTCATGGTCATGCACCAGCCCAACTTAACATCCAAGTCACAAACACTGTGTGAGCTGCAAAGACTCCTTGGCTCAGGCATTGAACAATGTGCCAGTGTTCATCAAATCAATGGAGAGCCTTTATCAAGCAGATTAGTAAACTGTAATACATTTTGTTGCAATGTTTCCAAGGTCTTATTCTTAACAATATTTCCGAGCAATGAAACAGTAACAGCAGGGGACAAGGTAAAGATAAGGTGGCAGGCAAATACTTAAGCTTTATCTAGCAAGATTACTTTTTAAGAAATTTGTTCAGTGACAAAAGTAGTGGCAAACATTGCATGAAGTAGCTTGTTTGCAACAAAGGAGAATAAATTTCTGTCTTGTTCTATATTGTGGCAATTGTATTTATTGCTGAAAACATAAATGCTTGTTTTAATTTGCTGAAGCATGAAGTAAAATGTAATCTAATGAAATCCCAAGATACCATGCTATTGCACGAATTCTAAAGGTCAGGCAGTGGGGAGAGGAAAACTATCCTGCCCTATTACTTTACTTTTTTGTGTGACTTTTGTGTTGTCAAATGTTGAGTGATTCAGAAAAGAGCACAAAGCAGCCATTTGATATGTAGGAGCTGTGTCATGTAAAACATTTTGGTAACATCTGATCGGATGTGACCTTGCTCACATTAGATCTGATTCGTTTTGAGCAAGATCCATAAAGCTCTGTGTGTGTATATGACGTGTTTATCTGAGAAGTAATTTATAAAGTTCCTTTAAATTTTCTAATAGTAATGTTTTAAAGTCTCTTGTGGCTAAAGATTTTTCCAGGATGTTTGTTAGCCGTTGCCTAAGATGATGGCACAGCATGTCCATGGGGTGATCTGTCTTCTAAAGAATTTGCAGTTGGTTTAGACTGACTGACCAGGGCTTGAAAAATTGGCAAACATGAAAAATGGTAACATTTAGTTTAAATTCTGTTTTTAAGAAGTTTTAGAAATTGTTCTTCAACAGCTGGGTGGGTGATTCAGGGAACAAAGGGTATTATTACTTGATCTGCTTGGTTTCAAATGAACCAGAGTGATGTTTGCAAGTGAGCAGCTTTGACAGCACATCAAAGAGGAGGGAACACTAGCAACTGTGCCTGTGTTTAGGTAACAATGTGAAATGCTCCTTTCCACTCTGTTTATGTATTATGTGTTCTTTTAAAACCCATATATTTAATTTCTTGTAAATCTGTACAGCAGTCAGTTCTGTCATATATCAGATATCTAAAGATGCAGCACAGCTCAGCTGGAATGATCTGTCATCAGCTAGCTCAAATTACAGCTTTTCATTCCTGGATAAGCCCCAGATACCTTTTTATGTGCAATATAAGCAGTCAATGATAACTGAGAATTAGGAACAACAGAAAGGGTGTTTCATATTGTGGCAGATGGGAGTGATTTATTAATTGGCCTCTAATTTAGTTACCAGGTATCAAACAACAGTGACTACTACTAAGGTAAATTGAGGTGTTCATGGAGTATTGTGCAGATTACTGGCAGCCATAAATAGATAGTACAGGAACAAGTTTCAGGGTTTTTTTTAATGAGTTGTTTTAAAGGGACATATTTTGATAATTTTTAATAGTCTGAAACTCTGTTCCCTCAATAAACTTCGTATTTTTTTCAAAATACGAGCTGTGCCCATGGCTAAGAAAAATCAGAAAGTTGTTTACAAGCAGACATAAGAATTTAACAGTGTAGTGTGTTTACTCTGCCCTAGAATATATGTTTGATCCTTAAGCTTGAACTTTGTAAGCTATAGAAAAAATAAACCATCTCTGGAGCAAGCCCTTTGTTTGAAGTTGATTGAATTCCAGCAGGGTATTTTAGCAAGGGATTTTTTTCTCTGCCTCTGGAAATCAAATACACCTTTGTGAAATAATCTTCTTCTTGTATTCCCTGACCCTCTACTTCCCTTTCCTAAAAAAAATAAAAAAGGAAGGTGGCAGGGGAGGGAGGGGAAAGAAAGAAAGACAAATAGAGAAAATGCAAGTGTTAGGAGTCAACAACTGACCAGCCAGTCGGGTTTAGCAGTAACAGCTCTATTCAAAGATTAAAAAGAAGCAGCATCTGTCTGCAATCTGCTTAGAAATAGTTCAAATTTCTGCTTCCTAGTGATGAGCACTTGGGGACTTATTTTTCTCTTCATCCGAGACAGAGATGGAATAGTGGAAGAGTTATGGTAAGATAGCAAGAGTCCCAGGCATTTGCAAAGGGCACCCTGCTATGCCAGAGCCTGCCTGCAACAGATTCAGAAATGAAAAATCTGCCATAAAATTGTCTTGTGTAGGGTCAAGCTTTCTGCTTTTTCTCGTCTTCGTGGTCCTGATAGTCTCTCTCTATTTTTTTCTGCCTCCTTTCTTCCTTATTTAATAAAATAAGCTTTTGTCTCTTCACTTACCCACTTAGGTTGTGATAAATTTCCTCCTGTAGAACAATTACCTAAAGTGCTACATGCCTTTACCAGAAGTCCTAGCAAAAGTGTGTATGTCAGGAGTGTGTTTCACGAGCGTTCCTTTTGCTTTGCAGTCGATTCCGGCGTGGACGCGCTGGCAGTGTTTATGGCAAGCAGCAGCACGACGGACGTTGTGAACCGCAACAGCCCCGCCACCCCGCCCAACACCCTGAACCTGCGCTCCTCCCACAACGAGCTCCTGAATGCAGAAATCAGGCACACAGAGACCAAGAACAGCACTCCTCCCAAATGCAGGAAAAAGTACGCGCTGACTAACATTCAGACCGCCATGGGGCTTTCTGACCCAGCAGTTCAGCCCCTTCTGGGGAACGGCTCTGCCAATATAAAGCTGGTGAAGAACGGAGAAAACCAGCTCAGGAAAGCTGCTGAGCAGGGACAGCAGGATCCCAACAAAAACCTCGGTACCACTGCAGGCCTAAGTGTAACTTCTGAGAAGTTTGAAAACAATGAGCCGATCCCACAGGATTCCTCTGGCTGTGAAATATTACCCTCGCAGCCAAGAAGGACCAAGAGCTTCCTGAATTACTATGCGGATCTAGAGACATCAGCTCGAGATCTAGAGCAGGGTTTTGTTGGGATGGAAGATAAGTCTGCACAAAGCAACAGCCAGGCCTCTACCGTTATTGTCAATGGGGAAGTCCTGCCCCCGAAACAGAACAAGATGCCAAGCCCAGAGGATGGCCAGGTTGCCACAGTGTCATCGAGCCCTGAGACAAAGAAGGATCACCCAAAAACTGGGGCCAAAACAGACTGTGCGCTCCACAGGATTCAAAACCTGGCCCCAAGTGATGAGGACTCCAGCTGGACTACCCTGTCCCAGGACAGCGCCTCGCCGAGCTCACCTGATGAAACAGGTACACAAGCAAAGGCTCCTCACAGCCCCTGTTTTAGGAAGGGATTGCTTAGCTTTTCTCAGCTGGTGCCAGGAAGGACAGAGGTAGTTTAGCAGTTTCACTGGGGAAGTGGATTGTATCAAAATGCAAGCACTGACCTTGCACGCAGCTGCTTGACTGTTAGGGAATGCTTGGAAGCTTCCTGGTCCATTGTAGCAGCTTTAAGAAAGGCACCAGCAGATGGCCTATACAGGGTCCTAGAAATATGCTGACTGCACCTCTTGCTACTTTATAAATAATTGTTCTTCAATAACCAGTGGGTGCATGTTGTGAGAAGAACATTGAGAGAACAAAAAAGCTTTTCTGAACGATGATTTTTAGGTTCTGTGAAAATTTTTACTTTTGTAATGCACATCTTTGTAAATGCACCTGCTACATCCCAGTCATTTGATGATGCTCCCTCCCTATGTGCCAGCATGGGTAAAGAGAAGCCCTCCCAGTGGAGGAGCTGTGCTGTGTGTCTGCCCTGGAGAGCTGTGCTTTTGGGCATGGACAGGGCTCTTCACTGCCACTCCATCTGGGGTAGGAGGAGAGCATCATGTAGGGTCTTCACAGCTCAGTGCTCCCCAAGCCTTGCATTTATGCTCCAATAGTAGATATTAGGGCCCAAAGAAAGAAAGACATTTATCTAGAGGAAAAAAATATGCAGTAGTTTTAGTCATATGACTTTTGGGAATTGAAGAAATTCCGCAGTATTGAGAACAGTTAATCCGTAAAAGAATGTAGTCCAGCAGATACCTGGGGAATTAATAATTTCAGTCTAGAGATTGTATTTAGCATTTCAGTTTATGCAGAAATATGATGGAAATATGGTTTGCTTGAGAAGACACTGTTGGAAATAACAATATGCTTCTTTTAGGGCTTCTGAATTGTTTTGTCTTGCTCTTCCCACTCTTAACAATATTTCATTATTTAAATCCTGGAAATCTGAATGTTGTTTTGTGAGGTATTTTTGTTGTTTTGTTTTCATGTGTTTGCTTTTAGAGTTGTGTAATTCAAAAACCCTGAAAACTTTATTCTTAATTGATTGCACTCAGAATGCATAATTGTTTAGATAAAATCCTCCTGAAATCTCCTTAGGGCAGGATACTTCTACGTGTGGTCTAATGAAAAGGTGTTTTCAAGAGCCTTGACCTTCTCTCTGAGTGATGAGGTAAAAAATAATTGCAACTGAATTTGAAGATACAAAACAACTTATTTATTTAAATGTTAATGTTTATAAACATTAATGTTTATTTAAATGTTAATATTGATAAACAGATATGATAGAATCCATTAATAACGGGCACTGAACACCACAAGCACAGTACAGTACAAGAAATGTGTCTGGAGGAAACTCTTATTCTTCTCCAGGGAAATTAGCTGTATGTGCATCTACATAGACCTCAACTTTCAGATAATTTTATTACTGCTTTCAGCTATCTAACCTTCCTTCTGAGATTTAGTACTTCAAAAAAAAAAAAGAGTCTGTGGTGATCTTAGAAGCAGAAAAAACCTATAGTCAGCAAAGCAGTGGGATGTCATCGAGCTCCTAGCACATGCCAAGCCCTAATGGGTTTTCAGGCAGCCTTCCTAGAGACAGACTTGTCACCAGAGCTGACTGACACCCAGCACTGCAGGCAGTACCCCAGACAAGGAAACCTGCCTGCCTTGGCCTCAGGCACTGCATCTCCCCTGGGACCTGATGTATCTATCCAGCTGAATCCTCTGTCATTTGGAGAGTTATGAATAACCATACACCAGCTCCAGGTGCTTTTAATACTGCAAATTGACCAGAACTGGGTTCACATCATGGGGAGTGCTTCCTCCTTCTCTCTCAAGAAATTTTCCTTAGTCTGGCTTTCAAAGGAAACACATATTGTGTTATTACACCATCTACCTATTCCTTCTCTCCCTCTCTGTGTATTCATCAGTTTC
Organism: Hypocryptadius cinnamomeus; assembly: GCA_013400635.1. Taxonomy (NCBI): domain Eukaryota; kingdom Metazoa; phylum Chordata; class Aves; order Passeriformes; family Zosteropidae; genus Hypocryptadius; species Hypocryptadius cinnamomeus. The sequence goes on along the minus strand of VYZP01078094.1, from coordinate 7,535 downwards.
ACCTGGATAAATTTGTATGTATTCGTTGTATGAATCTATGTGGTGCAAGCAGCAGCAAAGCACATGCCCCAGAGCTCAAACCTAGGAGAGAATGAGGGTGATGTTTTCTGTTTGTGGCTTGCTTTTTTGGTTTGTTTTTTGTTAAGAAGCTCCCTAGAAGGCAGGCACATTTCTTAATCTTTGTATCACCTGAAAAACAATTTCAGTGGAAAGTTACTCTGCCATAGTAAAGTGCAGTGCTCTGTGTAATAATCTCTAATGAATTAGAAATGGGGATTCTTCAGGAAATGAAAAGAATTCTCTCTGTCTCCAAACCAACAAGAAAATTGGAATTTACTTTTGCTTTCTGTTTTAATTTAAATAAAACCTCCTCCTTCTAGAGCCAGGAAGCCCCATGATTAGGAATGTCCCTGAGATGTGGGACACATGGTGCTAGAGAGCCACAGGTGTTTCTTGCCCTGTGCCAGCTGCTCTTCTCGCTCTCTTTGGGGTTGTGGGAGGACGTGCAGGGGCAGCAGCCTCCTCTGGCCCCCCAGTCTCTCAGCCTTTGGGTCACATGGTGCCTTACTTCTCCCTAGTTGAAATCAAAGGGGTATAAAAACCACAAGTGTCCTTTTTCAGGAGCACTGCTGCTGTGTGCAACTGCGGCATACCAATGGCTGTCTGCTGCTGGTCTCTGAGCAGAGACCAGAGGGCAGTTTAACAGCTGGTTACAGATAAACCAGTTCAATCCCCTGCAGAAAGGGCAGCTGGGAGAGCAGCCCTTGGGGATCAGGAGTGCTGCTCTTGCAAAGAGAGCCCAGTGCTCTGAAAGAACAGCACAGCTGGGGAGAATAGCTCTCCTAATACGATAAAAATTACAGTAAATCATGAGCTTGTCAGAAAGACTTATAGCAGTGGTCAGTTCTGCCTCTGATTTTAACTGGCATCTTTGACCAAATTAAAATGGATGTCCCCTTAAAAGCACGATTCTTCCTTTGGAGTACCTATCTGATACAGACAATAAGTCTGTTACTTGCTCAGAACATGTTTTCTGTGTTCCTGAGTGGGGAAAAAAAATTAGGTAGTAAAAATACATTCAGTTACATTGTGGATTAACACAAGTCCTATAAAACTAGACAGAGAACCACTTATACAGTTGTAGGGTTCTAAGTAAACACCCAGTTTTATGATTTTTGGGAATAAGAGTCTCTGGTTCACAGCTGCTGTGCATCTCCTAAAGGCTCCAACTTTTAATATTGGCTGTTACATTTTTTGTAATCCTGCATGTTACTGATAACCATGTCTCAAGAATAGTGCATGTTTTATAGTCTCAGGCTTGGCCATTTCGCTGACTGCTTATGAAATAAGAAAGGTGACTATTGCTCTATATCCCCAGTGTGTGTGCAGGTAACATTCTGCATGTGAAGTTACTAACTGCATGTTTGTCTCTTATTTAGCCATCCCTATAAGAAGATTTTAGGGTCAGTTTAAAAGAAATAAAACTTCAAGGGCAGCCATGGTTATACAATGTTCACAAGAGTCTACTGGTAGAAAGCTATAAAATAAATTTAACTTGATAGTAAATTGAACTCGAAAAATTATCCTCTCAAGTACACAATTGCCACTATCAGTTGCACAGGGAGGCTGCTTGCTGTGTTTAGGCAGTCAGGTTGGTTTTATTCTGTGATTCTCAGTGGAGCTACCTAAATCCTTATCTTGGATGTTTGAGTGCTCTCATTTGAAATTCCACAATTAAGAGTGGCAATCAGCACCCAGATTCCACAATTAAGAGTAATAATCAGCAGCCTTTTGATTTGAGATAGATAACAAAAATGGGTATGTAAAAGTGAATTAACATGCTTAAATTCAGGATTGGGAGAATAGATGCTTTATATAGCAGTGATTAGTATCCTCTTCCAAACTTTGCAATTACCAAAATTTGGGACTACAGAAGAGATTTTCCAGAATGTGTTACAGTTACAGTTTCATACTTAACTGTTTGCCAGAAAGATAACAATTTTTCAGTTCATCAGAGCCATTCAATTTCCTCCCTAGAGTGAGCTTAGTTCAACTGCCCATCTGGTGTTCCTTGAGATGTCTGGTGGTGTCCAAGCACCAGAGAACAGGCAAGAGCTAGGACTTGCATTTGGAGGAGCAATCACAGGCTGAGCAGGATGCACATTAGGTAACACTCACAGATGAATTAACCAGCTGGATAGAGTTTGAAACACCTGCCTTGTAGTGCAGAAGTGAAATTTGTTCACTTACTATGTCTGTCTTTGTTTTAAAAATAGCTCCCTGTTTGATCTCTGCCGTATTGTTCCAAAAGGGTCTAGGATGGGTTGTCATATTCTCTGTAAAAACAGCTCTCTCCTAGTGTGACATCTCTCCCTGGCTGCCCTGGGGCTGGGGTAAGTTGAGTTTGAAGACAGTTGCCTTGTGGTGGCTGTGCTTTGACTACTTAAGCATTGCTGTGGCTAGCTCTGTCCTTTGGCTACCAGCAGTGTCAAATGTGGCCCAGTCCTAACTGACACAGGTTAATTGATTTTGACCTTACTCCAGCTGAACTTTTGGCCACTTGATGGGAGTCTGATAACTGGGTTGTTTTGCCCTTGATATTTCATTTCTTGTTTGGTGTTTGCCAGTAAAGCACATCATTCCTAATCCAGAAAATATCATAGTGCTGCTTTGTGTAAGTGCAGTACTATGATTTTGAGAGTGTTAAAAATGAATGTTTTTCTATTCAGTAAAATGTGTAGTTGAGGGATAAACATATGCCTGCAGGGCCTGTGCCTGGAACATGTGGAATACCTGCATGGGAAAGCAAAAGGTGGCAATGAGGAGTAGAGGTGGTGCCAAGACAACACAGAGAAGTAAATGCCAGCCTCATGCTACTGTCTGAGTGGTTCACAAGATGCCCAGAGCACTGCACATTTCCCTTAACTCCACAATGCGCTTTACATGAGTGTGTAATGTTAAGAGATATTAGGACATGCTTTTTGTATGCTGTAGCAAAGTGGAAAACTCTTCTGAGCATCTGTAGGGCAGACTCAAGTTTCAGAAGTGGTAAATAACGTAATCATGTCAGGTACTTCACTTGACAAACTATTTTTGGAAACTTTCCAAGCTTCTGTAGTTTAGGGATAGAAGTGTGTAGTTCTGGATGCTGCATGTCCTCTCTGAGGTTAAATGCATCTTGCTGGAAAAGCTCTTCTATGCCTAGCATTGTCAGATACAGGACGAAGCAAAGAGGGAGGGAAAAACAAATCACAGAAGAGAAAACAGAGAAGGTAGTGGGGAAAAGTCAAGATCCTGATTTCAGAGGGATGATAATGCAGGAAGTTGCACAGAAGAAAAGCCATAATAAGCTGATACCAGACTAACCACCTCTCCTTAAAAAAAAAAACCAAACTTTCCAGTTCATAAAGCTGTTTAAGTAATAAAAAATTATGGCCGAAATCGATCCAGTAAACCTCTGCCTCAGCATTTCTGAATGCTGCATAGAAGTCAGGCCAAACTTCAGTCCACCTGATTGATGCTTTGAAATGGCTATAGATATCTCTGGGAAGGGAAGGAAGAAACAGTATTACCTTTGAGAGGACACCTTATGTGCAGGCCTCTGTTTGTTAAGGCAAGCTGAGAACAAGGTTCTGTTCTTCTAGGTGGGGTCTGTGTGCTCTGAATCTCTTTGCAGCCTGTTTGGGTGCTTGTTTGTTATCTTCTAGGCCCCTGTATATCAGCTGCAGGAGGTGTGGTAGAGGAATGGCATTGCCACTCAGCAGAATGAGTCTCTAGGCTTTGCAGAGGCCCTTGAGCTCTTGGAGGACCTTGCAGTTGCTAGAGTAGCAGTGATTCACCCAGTGTACAAGCTGGGGATGGCCAGCACAGTTCGGGGGTTTCCTGCTCAGAAGGTATTCCTGCCTCTTTGCACTCTGCAGAGGGGAAATGCAAAGCCTGGGCCCCTGTGGTTGTTCCTGTGAGCACCTGCTGTGATGCCAGTGTCAGATCCCAGTGTCTCCCAGCTGCTCTCAGAGGAGAAAGCTGATGGGGGAACATGTGGGTTGTGAAGTGGGGAGGATAGATTAGATTGGAAGATGGGAACATGACCTGGAGGAGGGATGCATTGGAGGGGGAAGCAAAAGGAGAGTGAATAATATGCAGCTGTGGAGATAAATAAGGTCTTGGCACCAACTGCAGGAGAGCTGGAAGCAAGTAGGGATGTTTGTAGACAGTAGGTTAGGCAAGCAAGACTAGCACAAAGGCCATGACAGTAAATCAGATGGACTAAGTTTGACAGCAGAAGTGAGTATTGGGGATTTTTCCTGTGCTGGGATGTTATTTCACAGAGGTTCTGAAAACTTAAAGAACACAAAAATGGGGAGCTCTGAGTTATTTAATACTGAAGTACTGCCAAGAGAAAGTCAGATGCTCGTTCAAGCCCCTGTGGAAGGAGATGGCTGTACAGTGAGGGACACAGACTGAAATCTTCCTCAAGTTCCTGACCTGATATGTTTGCATCTGGAGGTATTTCTTACAATCTCCCCAAATTAGTGGCTCCTTTATATCCCAGTCTCCCAGTGCACTGGTTCCTTGTGTGCTGAATTCTCACATAAGTCAAGAGTTAACTGATTGGAGTTGAATTCAGCTTTAATTAGCAACATGGGGTTGGCTGAAGTGGGGTTGTGGGTCCCTTGAGTCACAATGGTGCTGTTCAAAGTTATGGTATTGCACATAGAGAAATTACTGAATCTGCAGAAACCTATAGCATGTACCACCGAGACATGGAATAGCTGGTGCTGCAGGCAGCCTTGGATTTGTTGCTGTTGCATCAGGAGAAGGTGGGTTGGTTCAGAGCAGTGCTGAGCATCTCCATGGGCCAGAAGAGGTGTTGTGTGATATGACCTGGCATGCTGCAGAGACCTTGCTCTGAACTCAGTCCTCACTTGCGAGTGGATGTCTGGTCCCTGCCTGAAGGGACATGAAGCCTTTTTTAAGCAATCCCATGAAAGCACATGTATTTGACATCAATACTCAATTGCTTCATTCTGAGAGCCCCTGGGTACTCAGGATTAGGCCCTAAATGTCCAATATCTGGATGCCACAGAGCTGAAGATAATGACATTAAGTGGGCTCCTTGTAGTGTCTGGATCTGGTTTTGTAAACCCCAGCAGTGTGTGTCCTTCGGCTTGCAGAGTAGATTTGTCCATGATACTTTGGTGATGAGAAATCATCACCAAAGATTTGGGGAGAGAGGGAGAGGACAACTTCAAATATAAAGCACATATTTTTGCTTCCTGCTTATAGTGCCTCTGAGGCATTTTAATCCATTTTTATATGGTGGTGTATTATAGGGATTGTTTTTTAACTGCTATTCGTTATGTTGATTATTTTATATATATATAATTTGATACACTGGACTGATTTATTACGTATTAAGTCTACTTCAAGGCTTTAGCTTGAAAATCATTCTCAGAACTCTTCAATGAAACTTCCTTAATAAAACTATTTCATCCTAAACAATAACAATAACACAATGTAACTAAATGCATGTTTCATGTTTTTAATTGCTTTTGAATTGAGATTCTGCAGAGCTCAATTTAAATTTTAAACTCTGCATCAGTTATTAACTCAGACATTGCAGGGCACTGAGAGAGGACTAACACTGTCATAATCCACAAGTCAGAGCTTTAACTTTGTCGAGCACATTTTTTGTTTGCACGTAACCAAAAAAATGCAATAAATCAAAGGTTATGGCTTTTACTTCTTGGAAGCGGATTTTGGGCACTTCTCTGAACCTGAGAAGTTTTTAGTAGGGAACAAAGGACCCCATCCCTCCTCCCCTACTCAACATGTAAGCTGAAGGCACAACTCAGATTGGTCAAATTAATTTTTAAATTAGAATACATTCCCATTCAGACCTTAATTTAATTTTACTTGTACTCTGTAAGAAAGAGACAGTCAAGTTATCCTGGTCATTTTGGCTGACATGATTCTTGGCTTTGCTTAAATTATTGATTATAGCAAGGGGAGGGACTTTGCAATGAGAACAGCGCTCTCACTAATAGAAGCCTTTCACTAAATCAATTTCCACCATTCCTGCAATGCACCTTCAGGAAATCGGAGGTTTACAGGCTTAAGAAGAATTTCGTCTTCAAAGAGTGGATCTTTGCTTTACATTTTTTTAAACTTTTCATGTTTATACAGGCAGCTGAAGAGGAAAAATCAACATAAATATATTTCCGGAGGCTGGTCTGCAGGATGAGGGGCTGTTCTGGTTCAAAGTTGAACTGATTAAATCTTGATTTGATTGTCATTTAAAAGCTTGTGGGCTGAAAGTACTGTTTCAAAAGCTTGTCTCCTAAGCAGAGTCAGTCAGAAAATACATCAACATCTTGCAAGATGGAATGAATTCAGTGGAGAATGCAGTATATGCACACACTGCTGAAATCCATGTATAGCCATCACTCTTATTTTTTCTTGGCTTATTAGAAAATGCAGTCATTTATATGGTCAACATGTGGTGTTTTCTCTGTTACATTTACTGGCAGTTGAATGGGGGTGGCTTCTCTTCCCTCCCATCCAAAGTACCACTCCTCGTTCGACTAATTAAGTGAGTGTCTGTTTAAACACAGCAGTGTGTTTTCTTATATTTGAGTTGGAGATGCTACACAGAAGGAGAATATGAAGCTGTTGGGACATGTATATAGCAAACTTAAAGGATGCTGGTAACAGATCAGTACATGTTGAACTATAAAGGAGCATCTAGTAACTGTAAGTAACAATTCTATTTTACTTTTTCATAGCAGTGGTCGACAGTGTCACTTAGGCCTGGATACCGAATGCAGTTATTTTATCCGTTAATAAAAATTCTGCTCAGGGGAAGATCAGCTGGTATTTGACAGTTTGGGTTGCAGCAGTATCTTCCTGAATGCTCATTATTTCAGTAGTGAGTTGACAAGGGATGTTTTATACTTGTGGTCCGTAGAGCTTGAAGTTCTTTACATAAATTTAAAATACATTAAAAATCAGACTTCCAATTTCTCCTTTACACATGGCAAATTCTTCCCCTGTATTTTTCTTGTAATCAAAGGGAAGAAAAAAATATCTCAAAACAGAATAATAGTGGTACCCCTAGTCATTCTCTAAAGTTCAAGGTAAAGGAACTTTTGCAACATTGAGTGTGGGTTTGGGGGTTAGAAAGATGAAGCAGTTTATAGCCAGTATTGAATTGGGAGCTGTCAAAGAATGTTGACTTATATCTTGGTGTTTTGTTTTGGTTTTTTTTTGTCCTTCTTGACAGTTCTAAGTAAATCAATTTGTTGAGGTAGAAAAAAGATGTCTTGTTAGAAAGCAGACTCACACAAAACCTTTACACAACTTTTTCTCCTCATTACAGGAGAACCATAATTAAACAGCACAACTGTATTTGCTCCTTACAGAAACAAACTAATAATAAGAAACAGTTTGGTTTGGCTTTTGTAAAATTATTTGTAATTTAGTTAACTTTTTTCTTTCGTGGGTAAGCTAGCATTCTTTGTCACAATCCAGCTCTA
>VYZP01078061.1:0-12522 GCA_013400635.1 Hypocryptadius cinnamomeus | reverse complement strand
CACTTCCAGAGGACTACCAAGTGCATCAGACAAGTTGGCACCTGACTTGAGGCCTGGGGGAAAGGAGTTCTGGTTGCTCCTTAATTCACCTATAGACATGGGGTTGCATAACTGCAGCTCCATCTGGTGTTAAGAGACTGACTCATGCTGGCCGTGATTGTCAGAAATGGGTCCCCTCGAGCACTGTGTTTTTTTTACTTGTCACTTCGGAAAGGAGGAAATGTAGTTAACTAGTAATTTAGGCAGCATCAAGTGCTTGCAAAGTGTCTCAAAAACCTTGCAAAAATTGGTTTTTTACAAGGTTTACTACAAGTTGTTAGTATTGTCAGACTCTCCCAGAAAGTCTGTACTAATAAGGTAGATCATTAGCAAACAAAACATATACTTCAAACAGTCTGGTTAAAGACACTGTGCTGAGGGGTACATTTGATGTAGCAAAAGCCTTTCTTAAAAGTGTTTCTCCTTGTCACGCTCTTACTCCACAAGTCTCCATCACATTTCTGAGGCAGAGATGAAACAGTCAAAGACAGCTCTGTACAAGCCACTTGACTGAGTCTGAAAGGCACTGCTGAGCAGTAACAAACAACATTGCATCCCAGATTCCAGAGGGAATTGGCTGATGTAGCTGCCAAGCACTTTCCATGATATTTGACAAATCATGGCAGTCAGGTGAAGTCCCCAGAGGCTGGGGAAGTGGAAACATTGTATCCATCTTTAGAAAGCAGTACCCTGGGAACTACTGACCTGCCAGCCCCGCTCTGTGCCCCGGTAGATCATGGAACAGGCCCTCCCAGAAGCTGTGCTGAGGAGGACAGGGAGGTGATTGGGACAGCCAGGATGGCTTCACCAAGGGCAAGTCCTGACCAAGCCAGTGGCCTTCCATGATGCAGTGTCTGCATGAGACAAGGGAAGGGCTACAGATGCCACTTATCTGGACTTCTGTTGCATCTTGGACATTATCCCTCTCTCTAAATTGGGGAGGAGATGGTTTCAATGAATGGAGTATTCATTGGACTAGTGGATGGAATGGACTAGTGGTTGAGAAATTGGCTGGATGGTCACATCCAGAGAGTAGTGGTAACCATCTCAGTGTCTGGGTGGATATCAGTGACAAGTAGTGCCATGAGGGGTCTGTACCAGGGCTTGGGACCAGTGTTATTTAATTTCTTCATTAATGACATAGAGGGGTTCAGAGAAGAAAACTTCTGCAAGTTTTCAGATCACTCCAAGCTGAGTGGTGCTGTTGACACCCCTGAAGGACAGAATGCCATCCAGAAGGACAAGCTCAAGGAGGAGGCCCATGTGATCCTCAGGAGATTTAATGAGGCCAGGTGCAAGGTGTTGCATCTGAGTCAGAGCAACTCTATTGTCAACACAGGCTGAGGGATGAACTGATCAAGAGCAGCCTTGCCAAAAATATCTCAGGATATTGGTGGATGAAAAACTGGACCTGACCCATCAGTGTGCACTGGATGGGCCAATAGGAATGACAGGGACATGGGGACAGACTTTTTAATGGGGTTTGTTGTCATATGACAAGAGGTAATGGATTTAAACTAAAATAAGATAGATTCAGTATAAATATATGGAAGAAATTTTTATGGTGAAGGTAGTGAAATGGTGGAACAGGTTGCCCAGAAAGATGAGGATGCTCCACCCCTGAGTCAGGGAATTCAAAATCAAGGCTCATTCAAGGTTAGACTGAAAGGGGCTCAAAGCAACATTATCTAGATTAAGAAGTCCCTGTCCATTTCAGGAAAATTGGGCATGACCTTTAAAGCCTTTCTTAATCCAAACCATTGCGTGATTCTATGATCAGGAGCAGTAGACCAGTCTCCTAAAATAGGCTAGTGTTTTAAAAACCTAACATAGTAGGAGTGGTATGAAATTGAGGTGTTCATGTTGTAAAGAAACATGAACATGTCTGAATTCAAAGGAAAAACTGATTGAAAGTGTAAATATCCTAATTAAAATGTTGAATTATCAGAACAGGACCAATAGAATAGCAGCAAAAAAAAAGAACATCTTTTTAAAAAGCAAAATCACAATCAGATGGAGAGTTGATAAGCATGAACACAAAGTGAAATTTGTGTAAAGCAATGTGGTAAAATTAACGACTGTGTGCTATTATTGCCTGTTGTCTCAAGTTGTGGTGTGTATTTATTATTTTTGTACAATTTAAAAGGGACCTTGAAGTGGACACCATGAGTGGCACGTGCTAGCATAAATTACACACTGCAGCCTCTGGATGTGAGCATGGGACAGGTTGAAATACTATTAACTGTCTGAAGAATTGTTAAACATTTCATGATGAATGAACACCCAACTTAGCAAATATCTGCCACAGCTTAAGGTACTGCCTGTCCCTGAGCTGGTTTTTACCGTCCATTTAACACAACCTCTCTGTGGTTTTGTCGGTGGAAGGGGTGGATCATGGGGCACTCACCATTCAGGCCAAGTAAGGTAGCTCAGACAACCTTCACCAGGTGTTTAATCTTGCCCAACTGACTACCTGAAGGAATATAAGAAGCAGTTTTACAATCCCTTCATTCAGAGGCAGACTTGTTGATCAGTACAGGAAACAAGATGATGAGCAACACAGCAGGACTTTCTTCAGGTGGATCGAAAGGCCTGAAATTGTATTCCAGAAATCTCTCAGACTACACACAAAGTAATCCACTAGAAGCCTGACTTTGACAGGACAGAGGGTTGCGTGGAGAGCTTTAATATTCTTTGTGGATTTTGCAATACTACATCACAGAAACAATTATGGGTCTTTTCAGTATTTTCAAGGTTGGAAATAATCCAGGAAAATGGATTCTGTGTTTTTATGTTTCCTTCAACTGTCTCTTTCTCCCCACCCTTTTTTTTTTCCTCACCTCTTTTCCTTGGCATGGAAAAAGACAGGGGACAAATAAGAAGGAGAAAAAATATGCCAGAAAAAAAAAGACAAGAAAGGGAGGTGGAGAGAAAGGGAGAAATCACAAATAACTTTCTGTCTGGTTCATCACGGATTATGCATGTACTTTACTCCAATTAAGACTCTTCTTGAAGGAATCATTTAAGAAGAAGTAACATCTGTTTCACCAAAGAGGAGAAATTCAAATGCTGGGTACCAGGATTCAAAAGATCCATGCTAATTATTTTCCTCACAAGAGGCTAAATTGTCACCATTAAAAATGATCAAAGATTAAAAGTATGTAGTTTTTCAACTGTTGCTTGTGGCTAGCGTGGGATAGCTTCTCAACTTCAATCTTTTAGGAAACCATTACTCATCTCCATGCCTCAAGGTCTTTAAAGTTATAAAGAACAAGGTACTTATAAAACCATGAGAATAATTAAGACACAAAAGCACAATGCAACTGAGTAGTTCTGTCTCATTTTCAACTAATTTTGCATTATTTAATAATGTCTGTCTCATAATATTGAGTTGTTTCAATTATGGTGACCATGAGAATCCATAAAAATACTTTTCTTGCCATCTTGGTGAGGAGACAGGCAACAATTTTATTTTTTTTCCCAATTCCAAAACTTTTAATTCTTTTACAAGATGTTTTCTAACACAGGTATTTCTTCTGCAGCCATACAGTGGAAAAATCTCACTCTGCAACCAACGAGTCGGTGGTTGCAGAGTGGAAATAGTGTACTTGGAAAAAGTGTAGGACAAGATAACAAGAAAGAACGCACTTTAATAGTAACCTATACAACTGTAGCTATATTTTTCTGATCAATAGTATTTCTTTTCTAAGTTGCCGTTTTCTGATTTGAGACAGCTTAGTGCTTCCTCCACTTTCTTTGCAAAGAGTGGCTGAATGATTACTTCCTTTCACTGAGGAGAAATGAGTCTGAATTGGTGCCATTCTCTTCTTCACTGGCTTTTTCAAAAATTGAGATACTTCACCTTGACTTACTTAAAATCATTTCACAAGAAGGCTAAGCTGCTAGAGATAATTTTCTGAAGTCTATATGATATACTTCTTGTCTATAAAATTAATGTCTATTCTGCTGATTATGTCACTTATTCAAACGTTAGCTGCATGGAAACCAACGTGATTTCTGTCCTTCTCCCCATCCCTGAGGTAACCTGCTTCTCCCCCTCCCCCACACCAGAACCTTTGACCTTTTTCAGATGCAACAAGTCATTTCCAGACATACCACGGTTAATAAAAACCATAGTTTTTATTCTTTTTATTCATTCTTCTTATTGTCCTGCAATATAAGTTTCTTAAAGGAGGGCATACTTTGAAATTTTTTTATCTTTATTTATTAATAGTTCAAAGTCTTTGTAGCCAAAATTATTCGGCACTGCAGTAAAGTTACAAAAAGGTGTTATCTTTCTGTTAATTTTGTAAATTCACAAACAATATATTTTTCTACATACTTTGAAAATGCACAACCCTAATATAGATAACAACACAGACTGCTTACTTTGAATGTATTGAGATATACAAGTTAAGCAAAAGCAAAAAGCAATTGGCTGGTATATTTATCACAGTGAATATTCAGGAAGAGTAGTGCTGATTTTAGAGAAATCAAGAGAGCACTTGACACAGCACATTTTCAATCAGTATTCATAGGAAATATTTAATACTCTTGATCTAATGGATACAGAAAGATTACAGTGCTTCAGGCCCACTGAGCAAGAAAATAAGGCCTGCAATCACGAGGCTAGCAAGTCCACATTTGAAGGATGAAAAAATTAATGAAGAGACAGGGTTTAAAAAGGATGCCAGAAAAGATAGAAGCATAGATTTTAAACAAGTGTTGAAAGTCATCTCAATAATATTAAACACATATAAGCAATGTTCCAGACAAGTCCTGGGTGTGCTGAATACATTAATTTTATGTGAGTCATTTTATAATACAGCAGAAAACTCACAATTTACATAAAATCATTAGTAATACATGTAAACTAAACTAGAGAGACAGAAGAAATTTTCATAAAAACTACAAAATCTTTTAGGAATAAAAGGGGCATTAACCTGCACCTGTTATTTTACAATAACAAGTCTAACTTTGCTACTGCAGGGATCTCAATGAAATGAGAAATGCCGGCCCTTTCTTCCCACCTTACCAGACTGACCATAATACATTGTTGTATAAATATCATTACATTAAATATATATCAATGTTATCTACTTCCGGCACTTTTCTGCCTTACCTTCCTTGGTTTTACCTCATGTGCCTTATGGTCTATTGTGTAGAAGTACAAAAGCCACTATTTCAACACCCTGGAATGTCTAATTGCTTGCATCTGTTACAGCTTGGCTTTTAAAAGAATGTGCAACAGGTTGCAGTAAGCTGACACCAGACTGAAGGCCCCACACAATGAACTTTGATTATGTTACTTAAGCAGTGTCCCTCAGAGTTTCCACAAAATCACAGAATCATTTAGGTTGAAAAAGGACATCTACAATCAAGTCTAAACTTTGACTGATCACCACCATGTCAATTAAACCATGGCACTAAATGCTACATCCGGTCATGGCTTGAACACCTCCATGGATGGCGACTCCATCACCTCCCTGGGCAGACCCTTCCAATGCTTAACAACTCTTTCTGTGAAACAATTCTTCTTCGTGTCCAAACTGAACCTCTCCTGGTGCAGTTTGAAGCCATTTCCTCTTGTCCTGTCATGGGTTGCACAGAAGAGAACAACCCCACCTGGCCACAGCCTCCTTTCAGGCAGTTGTAGAGAGCAATAAGGTCACCCCTGAGCCTCCTTTTCTCCAAGATAAACACCCCCAGCTCCCTCGGCTGCTCCTCACAGGACTCGTGCTCCAGACCCCGTCCCAGCTCCACTGCCCTGGACTCTCTCCAGCTCCTCAGGGTCTTTCTTGCAGTGAGGGCCCAGCACTGGACACAGCACTGGAGGTGTGGCCTCACCAGTGCCCAGTACAGGGGGACAATCCCTGCCCTGGCCCTGCTGGCCACACCATTGCTGATCCAGGCCAGGATGCCATTGGCCTTCTTGGCCACCTGGGCACAGCCTGGCTCATGTTCAGCTGCTGTCACCAGCACCCCCAGGTCCTTTTCCATGGGGCAGCTTTCCAGCCACTCTATCCCACCTTATGGCACTGCCTGGGATTGTTGTGACTGAAGTGAAGGAACCAGCACTTGGCTTGTTGAACTTCATACCCTTGATCTCAGTCTCAGGCTGAGTGATTCAGCAGATTAGTAGACTACCGGAATTTCCTTCTTAGCCTTTGGTCAGAGCATTCAGTCAAAACTGAAAGTACATGAAGAGAAACCTGAATAATCATATGTTCTCCCCCTTTTGCTGAGAAGACTTTTTCCTTCTCTAGAGGGAGAAAAAGAAGATGAATGTTCAGGCACTAGAAACCATTAGAGGACTTCTTGCTCATCTGCTACCAATTGCTAAGCAAAAAAAAGTATGGTTATGACTGCATTCAGGCAAGTATTACCAGCACAAAATCACATGAATGAGGACTTAGAGTGTGTGACAAGAAAGTAACTTCACATAAGTAGCTTCTCTACAGCAAGGCATACATACAGTCATAAAAAAAGTCAGTAAACAACAGTAATTATTGTCACCACTTTAGCAGAAAATAATTTGATGCTACTTACCAAGTGATGTTTTATAGTACAGAAATACTACTACTTTACCTTAGAAATACATGCTTAAAATTTGTCTTCTATTTGAATGGTTCTCACACAAATAAGCTTGCTAGTCATTTGGGAGGTTTCCTCCTCGTTTCAGCAGTCACTGAACCTGCTGGCACAGAAAGCCTTACACCAGCTAGAAGCAAACTAGGATAAAACCTGCATCTGCAGCGGAAAGTCATCATCACAAACCACAACCAAATGCAAGCTTCTTATTCCTCATCCTCTCCCCCAGGAAATCTATGCTTTAGAGCTGACTTCTTTGTTTGACATATGTCAGGTTAGATAAGAGGAACATCAGTAGACTTAACCCTCCAGTACTGAGGACTGGACTAAAAATTCAGGGCTGCTTTACTATTAAAAAAAAATTCAGGGCTGCTTTACCATTAGCTACCAACTCCCTGAATAAGGCTGTCATATTCATATGCAGGAGAAATTAAACAAGAAAATAAGCAATGATTTTCATTTAGCTTAACCATCCTTCAGAAGAACAATAGAAAATATTTCCTTTAAATAACAACTTAGTAAAAGTACGTAAATATCATAAATACTAAAACAGTTTAGACATAAAACGTGATAGCAAGACAGCTAAAAACAAATCAATTTTAAATGTTACTATGTATAAATCAACTAGTTGCACTCCTACATCTTTCTTCCTCAAGCTATTATATTATCATTCTGTTTTGGGGTGAAGTGGGGTGTTAGGGTTTTTGCAGAACTAGGTGGATAAATGGTCACATAGTAAGAAAATTTTGTTATATGCCACTTGGCTTTAGGGTCTAATTCTGCATAGTTTTTCATATCTCTTATACTATCAAATAAAAGCTGTTTGGTGGCCTCTGGGAAATGTGTGGAATACCTTAATCCAGTTCATCATCCTCTGGTTTTTCAGTTGACACAAATTAGCTAGAAGGAAAAAAGGCCAGCTCATTTTCATTCAAGACCACTGAAGGCAAAGGACTGTGCAGAATTATAAATCTCTTTTAAAATCCGTTCTTTGTCAAAGACTGGGGACGGAGGGTGGGGGTGAAGGAGACAGGGTGTTTTTGTGTGTGTATGTGTGTGGTGAGACTTAGAAGTGATATTAAAAAAAGAACTCAGAAACTAGTCCCTGAAGTTTACATTTCCTTGTGAGTTTAGCCATCTAAATGCTTTGAGCTAAAAGTGATAATCAGGATCCCCAAAGCCTGGATATTCCATGCTACTTGTCCAGACAAAGCTAGAGGCTACAAAGATAAAGAAAGTTATATGAAATATGAGGGCATGCACAGGTTACTACATGCATGGACTTTGAAACCAATTTTTAAGCTAGCTACTAACAAATTCAAAAAGAAAAAACCAGACCTGTAGGTATTCATTACAAGGGATTTTACTCTTAGCAAGAATTTTATTGATTTTTCAAGTAAATATGCCTACAAAGCTGATATTATAGGAACTATTTCAGGACACATGGAAAACAATTACACAGTTCCACCAAAGATACGCTGCAGGCGTACTGCTATGGCAGCATATCTCAGCAACTGCTGTTATTATACCTGTTTGGAACACAGATATTTTCTTCAAGCCATTAGCCCAAGTGTATCTTAGCTGTTTTCTTGCATGTCTTGGGAAGAAATATGCATGATAAATCTCAAAACTGTACATGTTTAATTGTATTCTAAATACAAGTGCAGAAAAAAGTAGCATGAGCATACATATTAGATAATAAGCGGCATGAAATTCTATATTTTAGTAAGTATAGTATAACAAATCACATTACTTTCATCCATCAGAAATAAAGACCTTATTTTTCATTCTGCATTCAAAATTCTAATTACATGAAGCAACTGGGAAGTTATTCAACAACCCATAAACACTAAAACACATTTTACTCTTAAAAATAATATATAAATATAATATATATATATTAAAAAATATATAATTTTGAATATATATATTCTCCTGAAGATAGTATCTCACTGAAACAGATTATGAAGTGAAAGGATATTCACAACATATTAAGGACGAGTTAATAGTGCCTGCAAAGCAACAGTCCTTTATTCATTAAAAGGTGGGGACTGTTTTATATTTAGAATTGGAAAAATCTACTCATTTATGATTTATGATTTCCCTTGTTTGGGCTTTTTTGGAATGAACCCAAAACAGATCATTTATTTGGAATACAAACTCCTAGCTTAATTTGCAATGCATATCTCTATATCAGAAGCTGGGAGGCAATGTCAGAGAAAGCATTGTTCTGTACATGCCCTCTTGTACTCCTCTGTAAACATCCACTTCAGGCCACTGTCAGGATACAGCAGCCAGCAGAGTTTTAGGGTGACTGAGACTTTTATGGTTAACAGGTAGCACCACTGACAGGAGAAAAGAGGGAAAGGACAAATGAGTAAAAAGCAATATAAGAAGGAAACGCCAGGAAAATAAATTAATATTGATTATTTTTATTCTTCGAGTTCTTCATGGATTCCACAAAACCACCATTCGTAATGAGTTGAACTACTCAAAACTGAACATACACTTGCATCACTAAAACTGAAGAACATTTAAGAAAGAGTTTTCCTCCTCCAGAAGCTGATATTATCATTATCTGGGTGAAACTTCATAAAATACTACAAGTTTAAAGCTGAAGTCTTTCCACTCTGTCACAAATATAGTCTATACAAACTAAGAGGATAAATGGACAGTTTCAAAATATAACTTCACTATCCTTATCTAGATTAGGTTCTGTTATATTTCACTCAACAGTAAACTGAGTATCTTGTATAGAATTACATTTGTTTTTTCGCTCACTCCTTTGTCAGCCATGAAATTATGCTATCAAATGTCATTACACAAGTAACAATTCTTCATCAAACAGAAGAATGATGAAATAGAAGTAAAAAAAAAAGCATGTTCAAGTACAGCTACATCCAGGAATAGTTGGATTTACCTATATTAGCTCACAGTGCTTGTGTCCATATGTGCATATCTCATGGCTCTTACATTTAAACCTTTAATCCTTCACAACCATTCACACTAGAACAGAAGTACTTGATGTAATCTTTAATGACTGAGAAGCACATAATAGAGAATTTTCACATGTCCTAGGTACTCATGTTCCTCTGACCATTGACCTTCAGGACTATGCCAGGAAGAATGGGAACCACAGATGCATTGAGACAAGGCAGACAAATAGAAGAAAATCAAATGCCTGGAAAGTAGTTCAGGAGCCATTTGGTATGGCACCATGCTTATGTAAAGTCTAAAGTAATGAAAACACAAGAAGGTAGCCACCCCAACTGAGAGTCCTTGGCCTACATGTTTTGTACTCAACTTGCTAATTGTTGGTTGATTAACAACCTTTTAGCTTATTTCTTCTCTACTTCTTAAACAGAATTCACTGGACCTGTTATGACTCTAATGTTCCAAAGCAAAACAATGTTTCTTAAGGAAGAATAAATAACAGGAACAAACTGTTCCATGAAAACAAGATTACATGTATAAACACAGAGTAGTAAAAAAACTACCTCCACAATTTCCTCAGTTGAACTGAATTTAAAATAAAGTGATAATTCAGCATGAGGAAAAAAAAAAAAAAGGCTTTTCATGGTTATCTAGTAATCTTAAGAGTGATAATTCAAATCAATTTCACCAAGAGTTCAGCATGAAATGTAGCAGAGTCCTGTGCTGACAAGTGCTGGTTAGTAACTTCAATGTGATGTAGAGGCGCCAGCTAGAAACCCAGTACTAAAAGTAAAGAGTTGTTTTATTAAGGAATTATACATTTAAACTTTTTACTTTAATGACTCTGAATCTGTGTCTGATTCTGTCAAGCTGAGCAGCTGAAGATAACCTGAAGATAGACTTGCCCCAGACTATCTTCCACATTCTTCTCTCAAAATCCAATATACACCAGCACCTTAGAAGCTCACATATTTAATGAAATCTGAGCTGGGACTTCAGGGAAATAAATAAGTCCATTCCTCTGGCAGTTCAACAGCTTTTATCTTCTCTTATAGAAAACACATATGCGTTCCCCACACACATGATCCGGTTAAGACATCCCTTGTGCACCTACTTTTCAGTGTGAGCTGATACTGATTTCCATTTCTATGAGGAGTATAATGAAAGTAGTACAGTTTAAAATCATCCATCCAACTAAAACATTTTTAATAAAATAACTAGAGATTAATAAATCTGTTTCACCAGCAAAAATTTTCAGCAGTTTTTACATTTAAAAGACAGCCCAATTTTAGAAAAGTGTCAGAATGGTTTTACCTTGTAAATAAAATAAAATACTAAACAAATAATTTTTTTTTAATTGCCAGAAATAGGCAATGGGATGTATTCAAAATAGCTAGCTGACTAACAGCCTTTATGATGTCTTAAATGATAAAAGTATTCCGTTAAATGCAGCAACTAAAGACTGTTCATGAAGCACAGTAAAAATCCACTGATGTACTTGTTGACATATTTCATGGTGCATTTCAGACCTCACAGTGATTTTACCTAGAAATACATGTTGGCCTAATGAATGAAAACAAGTACCAGATATAAGGATAAAAATGCAGTCCTTACCAAGCTAAATCCAAAAGAAAATAGGATTCTGTACATTTTCTGAATATATATATCAAAGCTATGGCACATCAACCAGTGCAATTGAATACAGCTATGCTTTCACTGTTCTATGATTTCTTCTATATTTTTAAAACAAATGAATCTGTACATTATTTGACTCTTCTTATTCAACACTCTTAGTGAATGAAGTTTTAATTTATAAATTAAATTCTTTAAGTTTCAGATCTCTAATGAAGTTGTATTCTGAAGTGTCTTTCTGGCTTCACATTACAAAGTTTTACCACAAGAGAGCTTTACCATGGAAAGAGATATCCCAAACTTTTATCCTTCCCGTACTTGCACTGAACTGAACAGTAATTGCCATATCAAACTGCTGGTGTTTAATATTCAAATAATGAGCACAGGATTTTGATACTCAGCCCAAATGCTACTTCAGTGAGCAAAGGTCTTAATCCTAACCAGTACAAGTTGAACATTAACTTCAGTTCAAGCAGTTGTGTGCTGCACATAGGATTCATGAATAATCCAGCAAAAATATGTGAGTGAAATTTTTATTACTCCATATTCTTCCTGAGTCTTACAAATATTCTCTCCTCCTTGCTACAAAATCATCACAGTGTTATATCCAGTCAGGAGGCAGGAAGAAAGGAGACAGATATAGGTTTTAAAATAACTTTTGTCTGTAGAATTCCTTTGGAAAAACTCTTTTTTTATATATATTATCCATTATATCATTTTTTTAAATATATTTATCCACTTTCTCTTCCATCAACAACAATTCTTACAATAGTTCCTTCTTTCACAAAGTTAAAAAAGAAAAAACAGCAGGTCTCTGTCTTTGCATGTTAATAATGTGAAGACAATAGTCACAGATGATACTGCAGTCAAAAAATAATTAGCTGAAAGTTAACTAATATAGCAGTGGAGATTATGCAAAGCAACATATCATGTATTAAGAATTGGGAATACTCGATATTCACTGTTGAATGCAAATTAATGAATTTAAATAAGATTCCCTAGAAGAGATGCAAACAAGTGGAGACTGTCATATTACCATATGTGTTACAGTAAACAAGAGTCTTAAATATTCACTGCCTCTGTAGTCCTAAACTCAACTTCCAGCTTCCAGAGAGTCTCAGCCCACTGAGCCATTCAAAACTGCCAGAAAACAGCTTGTGCCTACAGCAGAAATTGTAGGTAAAGGATTTGAGAAAAAAGTGTCCTAACCCAAGTCATCATGTTAATCAAACAAGCAAAGAATAAAGCTATGCGTAGAATTGTTTGAAAATTTAACTATTCCCAATGTTTCTAATGTAACAAAGTAATTTTTATTCAAATGAAAAG